>WBNM01022344.1:34050-84302 GCA_013399055.1 Ramphastos sulfuratus | reverse complement strand
TCTCCCCACCCTCACTGTAAAGGTCAATGAAGTCAGTGTTCTCCATGATGTAAGAGAAGTTTTGCTTGCCACTGAAAGAGGGTGATGAGAACAGGCCACCTAACTTCGGGGTTCCCCTGCCACTTCTCTTGCAAATGTGGGAGCTTTGTCATGAGCTGCACAGAACAGGGGGATCACCACCACCTTTGGTGCTCCTCAACATTGCTCTTCCCAACATCTGAGCTGACTGTTCCTGCACAAAGCAGCACCCAGCTTATTTCCATCTGTGGGTGGCCAGCAGATGCAGGCAGTGATAAGAACAGTTTCCTACCATGAATTTTGGCTCAGGGTGTGATCTTTGAGGAGATCTCAAAGGAGAGAGGAGTGCTGAGCATCCTCCTCCATGTTCTTCTGTTTTATAACTACCATACTGCTTTGTATTAAAAATAACCAAAACCTGAAATAAACCCTACCCCGCATTACTAAAACTACTTTGGGGGGGGGGAATGAAGATGATTTTGGGGGGCACAGGATTAGTGAAGGTTAAAGCCTCTCCATGACCACGTGTCTATGTTCTGAACTGCCATAAGATGCTCCTGGCAGAACTAACCCTCAAAAACATAAGAACATTTAACTTGCAGAGCTATTTTAGAAGACAGGATGTTGGTACCTCAAAGTAATTCCAAGATAAGGATGAAATTAGTACTCTATAGATTTAGACTCATTAAAATTAATAATTAAACCTCATTCTTTGACAGAAAATCAGATAAAGAATAGATATGGAATAATCTAAGAACACTGAACATCACTTTCAGCTAGAGCAAGCACTACAAATCCTGCACAAGCAGGAATTTGAGCTCAGCACTGAAATAAGCACCAAGCAGGCGGTGGCACAGCAGCCAGCAAAGCAGGACTTCATCATCCAGCAGTGGGAGTTGCCTTAAATCAAGACAGTTTGGCCTCCTGTGCTCCTAGAACTCCTGAAGACAGAACACCTACAAATAGTTCTCATCAATGACACCAGAAATAAACATTTTATCTTCAGCTCAACCTCTAAACCTCTTTTCTGAGGAACCTTTTCAAACAATGGTTCAATTCCAGCCAGGCAGGAGCAAGCAGGAGCTTCCCAATGTTATTTATTCACCCTGGTGTGAAGAGTGGAGACTGCTGACACGGAAAACACAAGTTGCAAGACCAGGAGTAAAAGACATTTCTTAGGTGGACATTGAGCAAACTGCTTTGTACCATCAAAACTCAAATTCCTCATTTCAAGAGGCATGAAGTCTCTCCAGCTTCAAGACAGTAACACAGCAGAGTGACAGAAGTGTGACTAGTGTGAGGAGGGTGCCTGTGTCATTCCAAGTCAAGACCCTCCAGTATTAACTACATGGTTGTAAACATCAGCCTGCTTCTTTCCTTCTGGTGGCAAGATAAGACATGGTGAGCAGTCCAAGCCAGGAGGAAGAGCAGGGATTGCACCCATGGGATGCAAGATATTGAATAAGCAAGGGCTTCCTGCTGGAATTAACAGATCTAATGCTAAAAGCTGGATTTTTGATGCAAATTAAGACCTTCAATACTAAAATATGATTTGTGATGCAGTTATATCCCAAAGATAGCTTCTTTAAAAACAAAATTCCCCTTCTGTTTGTTGACTTTGGTTCTGAGGATTCAAATTGCAGGTTTAGTTAAAACAGCCAAGGAAGGGACAAAAAAAAATATCCCCAACATTCACATTCTTTCATCAATAAAAACTGGTGGCTCAGCACTGCAAGAGGAGCTGCTGATGGTTTTCACTAGAGAAACTTCAAACCATGCCACATCTGGGGTTTGTAAAAAGCTTTTCTGTTTAGCTTTGAGGGGAAGTTGCTGTTGGTTTTCATCTGAAATGTTGGGGCAGCTCCATTTTCCTCAGAATTAAAATCAGAGTCACTCCAGCAGATGCTGAATTTTAAACTCACATTAGCATTTACACAAATGTTGTGCTCTGAGGCACACCAGGGCTGATTCTAGTCAGGATGGGACTTCCCAGCTCAGGCTCTGCTCAGTGAGGCACTTTCTGAAGTTCAAGGCAGATTTGCACATCCAGGGGCTGCTGATATCAGGAAGAAGCTGATAGGGATAGCTCCTGCCAAGGGCTGGGCTGCAGAAAGGCTCTGCCTTGGCCTTGCTCCTGGGCACATCAAGGGCACTGCCACATCTTCTGCCCCACCTTGGGGGACAGGAAGGCAGAGGTGGCACCTGTGGGGAGGAGCAGACAGGATAGGTGACCCTCAACTGCCCAGTAAGGGATTGCATCTTCAGAAGACAGCTGAGGGGTCACCAGGGTCAAGCCTCTTCATCCCTAGCCAGTGTCCCAGGAGGACTCTCTTCCATCCTGATCCCTATGTCCTGAATCCAGTTCCAGAATCCATCTCCTGAATCTGGTTCCCATCTGCTGCTAAGTCAAGTCTGGGACTTGCTTAGTGCCTGCCCCAGCATCAGTAGTGCCAATGGTGACCTCATTGCCATCAGGGGTTGGGTTCCAACTTGGTTTATGTCTCTGCCTCTATTTCATGGGGTTGTTCTTCTTGATGTCCCAGCTGGTTTAGTTTCTTTCCCATCTGATCAGTCTCTCTCCTTTCCTCCCTTTTTCTTCCCCTTGGGAAGTAGAGGGGTTCATGGGGAGCATCTGACACTCATCTGGTGGCCAGCTATGATCCCTGACACCAGCAAAAAAAAAAAAAAAAAAAANAAAAAAAAAAAAAAAAAAAAAAAAAAAAAAAAAAAAAAAAAAAAAAATCACCACCAAAATCACCTCCATGCATCCCTTTGTAGCTGGGAAAACAACCACAGGCAAGCCCTGTTTTGTTTTCTTCTTAAAAATAGGGGGAAAGTCCCAGGTTAATGCAACATCAAGTTTCAAGCCAGAAGCTGTTAATCATGCTTTGTGTTTTCAAACGTGCAGATTAGGATGCAGCAACTTCCACAAACACCAAACAAATCAAGGCAGGATCCTTGGAGGTAGCCAAGAGGCAAAGAGTTTGTGCTGGGAAGCTGAGTGTGACGAGCAGTGAGGACTCAGGAAGCTCCTGGAAGAGCAATGGGGACGCTTTGGCAGCAGCTTAAACACAAGAGCAAACTTGAAGCCATCATCATTCTAGCTATACATACAGATTTTCACCAAGAATTGTGTGTAAGTTGCTTCTAAGGTAGGAAATCTTACTCCAAACACAAGTTGGGCTGAGAGAAAGCTCTCCTTATGTTGTGTGTAGCTGCCCCTCTTGTGATGTGTGCAGCTGCCCACTAGGCCCATGCAGAAGCTTATCCTGGAGGCTACAGCTTTTATCTTCAAGCAGAAGGCTTCTTCCTGTGGCCTACATTGATGTTTTCAAACAAAACCTCACAAACTCTCCAACTAGCCAAACAGAATCCACATAGCTTGAAGAAGTTAACACCTACACATGATAACATTAACCAAGAGCAGTATTTTCTTTACCCCAACAGCTGGTTTCTATTCTAAGTCACTTAAAAATTAGTACAATTGATAAGAGTTATAAAACCAACCCCATGAGATAACTACAGGACATTTAGAATGCAAGGAGGTTTTCTCTTAGGTAACAGATGAAGCCTGGGTCAATCAATGAGTACATTACAAGGAGAAAACCTCATGAGTGGACTTGCATCACTTGACAATTTTTCCTTGTGCCCATCAGAATCATAAAATGATGGAATGGTTTGGGTTGAAGGGACCTTTAAAGGTCAAATGGTTGAAAATCAGAGAATCATGGAATGATTTGGGTTGAAAAGGCATTTTAAATCTCATTTAATCCAATCCCCCTGCAGTCAGCAGGGTCATCTGCAACTAGAGCAGGTTGCTCAGAGCTCCAAACAACCTGATCTGGAATGCTTTCAGAGATGGGGCTTCAACCACTTTTCTGGGCAACCTTTTGGCCCTAACTCCTTGCATTTTAAAGCCCCCCAGGTTTTCCCTGCTCTGCTGCCAGACCATACCTGAGCTGCCACAGGTTAGTAGTGCTTTGTTAGTCGATTTGAGATGGCCTGGAGAGTTTAGTGCATTGCTAGAGGAGCCTGGCTCTGTACTCAAGTTATGTGCGCTTGGAGATGCCAGCGGGCTGCAATACAGGTTTTTCCATCTACTGGCTAGAAGGAAAAATACAAAAAAAGCCAGAAAGGTTATCAAATTATCCTTAAAAATAACCACAGAGAGCATAAGACAAAGCAAAGCAGCAGAACAAACAAGGTTGAACATGCTGTAACAGATGTACTTCAGACAGGACATCTTGCTTTGTGTCCTACATCTCAGATGTAGGACACAAAGCAGCCCCTGTCCCCTTGCTGACTCAACCCCTTCAACTTGTGTTGTCACTTCTGAGGGATTCCAGAAATAAGTGCTGAGAAACGTGGCTATGAAGAAGCTACACATTTCTGGAAGTTCCCATGCCAGCCTTCAAGGCTGAGTGGCTTCATAAATGACTGTCCCTTCTACACCCATCCTCACTGTAAAGAGCTCCACCGGACTTTATGTTCACACGGAGAATCATGGGATGCTTGGTGTCTTGGTGGTATTCTAGTTGTAGGAACAGGTCCAACAATCATAGAATCCCAGACTGCTTTGGGTTGAAGGGATCCTTAAAGCTCATCCAGTCCAATCCCCTCCAGTCAGCAGGGACATTGCAGGTAGAGCAAGTTGGTCAAAGTCACAAGCAACCTGACATGAACTGTTCCAGGGATGGGGCATCTCCCACCTCTCTGGACAACCTGGGCCAGGCTCTCACCACCCTCAGTGTCAAACATTCCTCCCTTCTCTCCAGCCTGGATCTCCCTCTTGGAGTTCAAACCATCACCCCTTGTCCTGTCACAACAGGCCTTGCTCAAAAGTCTGTCCTGTAGGTCCCCTTGAAGTCCTGCAAGGCTACCAAAGGTCTCCCTGGAGCCTTCTCTTCTCCAGGCTGAACAACCACAGCTCTCTTGGCCTGGCCTCAGAGGAGGCTTCCACCCTTGGATCATTTCATCTGTTCTTTCACATTTAAAATGATGCAATCAAACCAGCATCAAACCACTGAAATGAGAGCAAATTCAGATGGAAAACAACCCTTCTGCAGTACCTTTCAGCACAGAGGCTCACACAGAACTAGTGAAACAACCGAGAAACAGCCAGGCAGCAGCACAGAATGCATCCATGCTGACTGACACTGGAAATTAGCAGCTACAACACTAAGGACATGACTCACTCCGTGATCTGTGCATCAAGAGACTGCTGAGCTGCCCTCAGAAGCCTTCCAAGAGACCAAATAAAAAAAAAAAAAAGACATGGAAATGCTTCCAATTGTGTCTTAGAAAACCCAGAGAGCTGGGTTTGTTTTGTCTGTTCCTTGTGATCAGGAGCTTCACAGAACGATCTTACCTTCAGCAGCTAAGATAGCACCAAGGTTAACCAAAAGCAGAGAGGTTCTGTACCATAACAAATGTGGTTTGTACAAACAGTCACCAAAAGCACAACATATGAAAGGTTATCTCTGGAGATATTCCTCACTACAGCCATCACAAGCTCCAAGTTCCCTGGGTTTACTGTTTCTCAATCAAGGAGATAAAGCAGGACTAGAAGAAGGAATGTCTGTGGTTTACATACCTTGATCCAGTCTGTTCAGAAGGGTCCTACAGGCTGCTTCTGTCTCAGGACTGGGATTATCCAGCACCTGTCGGCACCATTTTAAAGGTGAGTCTGGTTTGGGATCTACAACAGGTTTTCTTGGAGACACATACAGCCTTGAAAAGGTTGAAAGGAGACAGGAAAAAAAGAAACTCATTAACTTGAAGCATCAACCACTGATGTAGCATTTCCCCAACAACAAGCAATAGAATCATAGAATTCTTTGGGTTGGAAAAGGCCTCCAAGATTGCTGAGCCCATCCTTCAACCTGACCATGGCCATTAAACCATGTCCCCAGGTACCATGTCCGAACATTTCTTGAACATCTCCAGGGATGGTGACTCCACCAACTGCCTGGGCAGCCTGTTCTAAGGCCTGACCACTCTTGCAGGAAAGAAATTGTTCCACGTGTTCCTAAACCTCCCATAACACAATTTCCTCTTGTTCTATCACTTGGTCCCTGGGAGAAGAGACCAACCCCCACCTGACTACGACCTCCTTTCAACAAGTTGTAAGCCAGATGGTCTCACTCAGCCTCCTTTTCCCTGATGCTCCTCACCAGACCTGTTCTCCAGACCCTTCGCCAGCTTCATTACCCTTCTCTGGACCTGCTCCAGTACCTCAATGTCCTCCTTGGAGTGAGTGGCCCAAAACTGAACACAGGATTCAAGGTGTGGTCTCACCACCTAACACTCCAGGGAGACAATCCCTGCCCTGCTTCTGCTGGCCACAACATTGTTGATGCAGGCCAGGATGCTGGTGGCCTTCTTGGCCACCTGAGTACACTGCTGGCTCATGTTCAGCCAGCTGTCAACCAGCAGCCCCAGGTCTTTTCCTGGCAGGCAGCTTTCCAGCCATTGCTGAACATTCTCCTGTCTGGCAGCCCCACCAGCACGTCTGGCTGCTCTCCTGCACGGGCAGCTGAGCATTACAACCACTCAGGTCCAATAAAGCAAAGTGCTCTGACTCTCTCTGGATTTATTTTACAGTTCAGACCTAAAAAGGAGTAAGAAAACCATCAAATAAAAAAAGAGGCCAACAGCCTCCTCAGGGCAGGTCATGCTGTTCTTCGCCTATTTTAGGTTAAGGGAGAAAATCCTGCTGTGCTTCAGGAAGGAGTTGTTCTACCCAGCTCCTTCCTGTGCTTCTAATCATGTTTCTTCTACTCAGGATGGAACCAGCTGAAAATGCTAACATTTGTGGGACTGCTAGAACCATTTCCACATGGTGCAGAGTGTCTTGAGTCCTCAGTGTTTTCCTCTGCAAGTAGCTTTGGGGAAGAGTTCAGGATGATCATGAGCCAGCAATGTGCCCTCATGGACAAGATGGCCAATGGTCTTCTGGGGTGCATCAAGAATGTGGTCAGCAGGTTGAGGGAGGTTGTCCTCTTCCCTCTGTCCCTGTGAGGCCACAGAGATGCTTTCCAGCAGGTCAACTCACCTAAGAACAGCCTAATCCAGTAAACAGGAGAAAGTATTGAAAAAGTTGAGGGCTTTTCACTTCTGCTTTCTTTCCCTCTCATCAGAAGAGGTTGGGAGTTTGAATCAGTTCATCTTAAATTCAAGTCAAAATCCTCCCTTCCCAAGCCTGAGCAGGAAAAATAACTGACAACTATTGAACATGTTACCCAGGCAACACCCCTGCCCTGGAGGTGTTCAAGAGCAGGCTGGATGTGGCCTTGAGGAACCTGGTCTAGTAGAAGGTGTCCCTGCCCATGGCAGGGGGTTGGAACTACATGATCATTAATGTTCCCTTCCAAGCCAAACCATTGTATGAATCTATGAGCTGGCAGAGGACCAAAGGACCAGCAGGGGAATGTCTGACAAAGTGCTGGACACAACTCACTGCAGCAGAACTATCAACTGGAGGCAGAGAAAACCACAACCTAATTCCTACACATGGGGTGTGCCCAAGAAGGACAAACACTGAGGTGGACAAACAAGATAACACCATTTCAAGTGTATCTTGTTTGTTCTTTTCTGTACTGGCCTCTCTGCAAACAGCTCTGGGATTGAACCACAGGAAGAGAGAGCAAACTGGTCACCAGTGAGGAGCAAATAGCCCTGAAGTTTAGCTGGGTTAACTTTTGGGTATATTCCCAATCTGAGGTTCTGCTGGCGTTCTACTCTCCTGTTTCTTTTCAACTGGGGAGAACTGCCCAGAAGAGGACACAGGACTCCAGAGGTGTACTTCAAGGAATCCAAAAGCTTTGGCACACTAGTTTAGATTAAGGAAGGTTCTCCTGGCCCTCTGCCCTAAGTGAGGCCACATCTGGACTACTGAGTGCAGCTGTGGGCTCCCCAGTTCAAGAGTGACCAGGAACCCAAATATTTACTTTCTGAACGTTGTAACTGTCTAAAGAGTTTCTATGTTGTCACTTGTTATCTGGTGAAAAACCTTCTGCAGTTAAACATGCCTGACATCCAGCCTGTTGGGGCTTCTTCAGGAACCCCAAAAGCTTTGGCAGTCATTTCCATACCTGTTACTATGCCCAGGTACATTTTCCCAGTGCCTACTGGATTTAGCTAACCTGACAAACCAAACAACCATCAAAGAAAGACATTTTAAAACAGAACAGAGTGAGTTCGGCTGCTCACACCCCTCTCTTTCAGAACAAAATTCAGATACACATGCTGCTGCACCACTGGTGGCACTGGCTGGGGAGAACCTCTGGTAGAAGATGACTTTTAGTCCTTAATAATATATGTAGAAAAATACTTCTGTTTGTGTTGTCCAAACTAACTTAACCAAACCAACCAACTCAACCAAGTTAAGCATGGTGCTGAACTTCACAGCACAGTAAATCTGACTTGCAGTGGATTGGGATATGAGGATATTGACAATTTTGAGGAGCTACTTCAGCAAAGTACCTCAAAAAGGAGTCAGGTACTAGAGGAAGACAGAGTTACAGCTCCTGAAGCACCTCATGTTTCATAGAGGCTGAGCCACTGCATCCCTGTTTGTTAAAACAAAACCCCAGCTCACGCCAGTCTGGCTGAAGCCAGGGGCAGCTGCACAGGAAGCTCTGCAAGTTCAAGCCAAATTGAAGCAGAAACTTCAAACCAGCAGAAACTGGGACTTTATCTGCACCTGCAGACAACAGGAACAAACCCTCTGTCCTGCTCCTTGGTGCTTCTGTCCTCATCCTACTCAGGCAGTGGCTTTGCTGTCACCACTTCAGTCCAAGTGCTAAAAATTCAAAGGCTAGATTTAACCAGAGATTTCCAAACAGCTGGAAAGTGGTGGGGCATAAGCACACCACCACAACAGCAATGACACAGATCTGTTGGGCTAGGGCCAGAGGAGGCCACAGCAATGATGGGAGGTCTTGAAGCCCTTTGCTGTGAGGCCAGGCTGAGAGAGTTGGGCTTGTCCAGCCTGGAGAAGAAAAAGCTCCACAGAGATCTTCTGGTGGCCTTTCAGGACTTCAAGGGGCCAAGCAAAAGGCTGGGAACACACTTTTGAGGAGGGTCTGTCATGACAGAAGGTGTGATAGCTTGAACTAACAGAGGGAGGTTCAGACTAGAGAGAAGGGAAAAATGTTTGACACTAAGGGTGGTGAGAGCCTGGCCCAGGTTGTCCAGAGAGGTGGCAGATGCCCCTTCCCTGGAACCATTGCAGATCAGGTTGTGTGTGGCTCTGAGCAATCTGCTCTGGTTGCTGGCTACAGGGGCATTGAACTGGATGATATTTAAGGATCTCTTCAACCCAAACCAGTCTGGGATTCTATGATTGTTGGACCTGTTCCTAGAACTAGAGTGATACAAAGACACAAGCACTGAAGCTGCAAGCTCCCCACCCCCTTTTAAACCCTTCCATATTCAGGAAAACCACAAAATGAGTTCTGAGTGTTCTTGAAGGCAAAAGAATCATCCCCTCCGCTGGATGATAATAAAGAAAAGGTCAAATCAAAGAGGATGGGTGGACAACATCAATGCAACAGTGAGAGAAAATCATAGTGTACACACACACCAATCCAGTGTTTTGTGTTATTGCTGCTATTATGGTCATGCAAGAAGGACAGTGTGGACAGCAGATCAAGGAAGGTTCTCCGCCCTAGTAAGGCCACAGCAGGGGTACTGGTTCCAGTTCTGGGCTCCCCAGTTTAAAGAGAGACAGGGAAATATTGGAGAGTCCAACAGAGGCTATGAGAATGATTAAGGGTCTGGAGCATCTCTGTGAGGAGCAAAGGTTGAGAGACCTGGGGCTGTTCAGCCTGGGGAAGAGCAGCCTGAGAGGGGATCTGAGCAATGATCAGCAAGAGCTGAAGCACCCATGAGGAGCAAGAGGACAGGGCCAGACTCTTAGTGGCAGGACAAGGAGCAGTGGACACAAAGTGGAACACAGGAGGCTCCATCTGAACAGGAGAAAATTCTTTGGTGTGAGGGTGCTGGAGCTCTAGTGCAGGCTGCCCAGAGAGGTTGTGGAGTCTCCTTCTCTGGAGAGCTTCCAAACCCAGCTGGCCATTGTGATCCTGGGCAAGCTGCTGTGGGAACCCTGCTTTATTAAGGGGGAGTTGGACTGGTTGATCTCCAGAAGTCCCTTTTCCAACCCCCACCATGCTAGGATTCTGTGAATGAAGGAACACCTGACTGGACAGCAGGTGAGATGTGCTTACAGAGAGAATTTAGTGTAGTGGGCAATAATCCCAGGCTGGTATTTATTTCTCTGGTGCATACAGAAGTGCAGATGTACACAGCACATCCATCTACTGCACATCCATTATTCATTCTTCATTTCCAGTTTAGCTGAAGAGCTCCACAACCAGAAGCCAGTGATACAAACATCTTGTTTCACAAGTTTTGTTTGATAAAAGGAAAACAAAACTGATGAAGCAACACAGCATGATCAAAGGTGATTGCTGCTAACACAACTTGCACAACACCTCCCCAACACCACTGTTATTTAAGCTCCTTGAGGTGCCTCTTTTTAGCTTGGTTTAATTTTGAAAATAAAAAGCTGCTTCAACGAATCAAAGAAGTGGCCTTTCACCTCATGGAGTCCAACCTTTAGCCCAGCACTGCCAGGTCACCATCAAACCATGTCCCTCAGCACCACATCTCCATGGCTTTGAAACCCCTCCAGGGATGGGAACTCCACCATTGGCCCCAGGCAGCCTGGGCCAGGCCCTGACAACTCTTCTGAGGAAGAAATTGTTCATGTCCAACCTAAACCTCCCCTAGGGCAACTTGAGGCTCCTTTAAGTCCTGAAAGGCCACTATAAAGTCTCACTGGAGCCTTCTCCTCTCTGTGCTGAATAACCTCAAGTCTCTCAGCTCGGCCCCACGGCAGAGGGCTTCCAACCCTCCCATCAATGCTGTCGCCTCCTCTGGCCCTGCTCCAACAGGTTCAGGTCTCTGCTGTACTAAGGGCTCCAGAGCTGGCCCCAGCACTGTGGTAGGGTCTCAGCAGAGTGGAATAGAGGGGCAGAATCCCCTCTCTTGACATGCTGCCCATGCTGCTGGGGATCAGCACAGAACAGTTTTGGGGCTGCAATCAATAAAATACATTCCCTTATCTATTTATGCTTTTTTAAAATTATTCATGCAATCTGCTCTAAATTCTGTTTAGCTAGGCTTGAAGAGATACAGTGATCAAGTTAGAACCAGTATTAGGGTTTACATAAAGCTTGAAACGGATTTCAAAAAGAATAATCATGCTTGAACTTAGACCAAACATGACATTGTTCCTCCTGGAGGTGTTCAAGGTCTGTTCAAGGTGTTGAGCAAACTGGTGTACTGGAAAGTGCCCCCTGCACATGGCAGGGGTGTTGGAACTAGATGATCTCAAAGGTCCCTTCCAACCCAAACCATTCCATGAATCTCATATCATGTTCCTGAGCTCCACTCCTCTAATGGAAGTTTACCTTCATTTACAATAGCTGATGAATTTTGGGTGTTTAAGATATGGTTTGTATTCAGCCACCACCCTGCAGCTCTGCCAGGCTGATTTCCAGCCTCAGCAATTTGAAACACAACTGGCAGATCCCTGAGGCTATCCAAACAAAAAGCCTGAAAACTAACAAGTTTAGGTTAAAAAAAAAAAAATCTCAAATCTCAGCTACAGCATGAACTGGAATTAGCCTCCAGCTTTAATTAGCCATGTAAGGGTGAGGTTAATTAGGCTGCTGATGTATAAAACAAGTTCCGAACAGGGCTGCAGGTGGAGTGGAGTCCTCCAAGGTAGGGTCAGTGAAGAGCTACAGCTTGATCTGTTTGCGTCTCTAAACAAAAGAAATAAGTGCAAAGAAAAAGCACTGAGGGAAATGGAAATGGCTCCTACCCACAAATTCCTGAGGGTCTCAGTCTGTGTTTTACAGAGTCCTTATTTAAATCCAGGCTTTGCCAGTGGTATAAAAGCTTAAATGCTCCCTGATTCCTTCATCTGCCTGTGTCAATAAATAGGGAAAGGAAGTTTTCTGTGTTTGCTACAGCAGCAGAAGGAAAAAAGAGAAGTCTTAAAGTTAAGCTGTAGTCTTGCTGCTAAAAATCAAAAGCACTGCAAGGAAATCACTGAATTATTGCCCAGCTAACCACAGAACCTCCCCAGGGCAGCAGGGCAAGTGCTGTAAATCACTAAAGCTTGGAGGTACATACCAGCTGTCTTCTTCTTCATGGCAGCTTTCAAGTTCCAGCACCTTCACCTCATCCAGCTCTGCACGACTAGAAAGCCCTTCTCCATCTCTGCATTTCTCACTGGGCTTTTGTTCAGTTATTTGAGCTAAGGGATTCACACCTGTGGTGCCTAAGCTGCCCCGCAGCTCTGAGTTGTTACTTGTATCCACACATGAGGAACATTTGATGTTCTCATCGGCCTTGCACAGGGTGGGAGACAATTCTTGGGTGGCACCAGTGTGTTGGGTTGGGGCATCCATGTCTCTCTTTAGGCAGTTGTCCTCTCCATCCTCCTTCCTCATCTTGCTTAACTGGCTGTGCAGATCTGCCATGATTTGCAGCTCTCGTTTCTCTGTGATGGCATTGATGCTGTTATTAATTTCCATCCCATTGAGACCAGTATCATGGTTTTCCACACCAGTATGGATGTCCCCCTGCATGCTTGTCCCGTGCACATTCCTGCTGCCCTTGGTTCTTGGATGCTGGTTCTCTATCTCCAACCTCCTCACAAGCTCCCGTAGCTTCCGCACCTCGTCTAGCTCTGGGGTGACCTCCCCAGCTGCTGGCTCCGTCTCAGGGCCCATGGCAGAGTCCTCTGTGGAGTCTCGTCCTAAATCAGGCTCCAGAACATGATCCTGTTGGATGACCGGGGCATTTCCAGGCACCACCATCATCCAGAACACAACAGTTTCCCTGCAAGGCATGAAGAACAGATCAAGGCTCTACAAACATCACAGAATCCCTCCCTGAAGGCGTTTGAGACCAGCTTGGATGAAGTTTTGAGCAACCTGGACTAGTGGAAGGTGTTCCTGTCCATGGCAGTGGGGCCTGGAACCAGATGATCTTCAAAATCCCTTCCAACCCAAACCATTCTGTGATTCTGTGATAATCTCAGATGAAAGACCTTTAGATGCAACCCTGCAAGCTGGAACAGGATGTGTAGACACAGAATGATGGGGGTTGGAAGGGACCTCTGAAAATTCATAGAATGGTTTGGGTTGAAAGGGACCTTGAAGATCATCTGGCCCAACTCCCACCCTGCCAGAGAAGGTAATTGAAGCAAACTGGAATTAAACACCACAATTGCTGCCTTTCCTAAGGAAAAATGTAATGACACTGGCATAAAGGGTAGCTGAATTTCATCCAGATCTATTGAAAAAGAGCTTGAGTGAGTACAAAACATTTCAAACAAACCAAACTTGCTCTTTTTAAGCAGCTAGGATGTGGAACTGTTATGCTCCAAATGCAACTGTATGAAAGGAAGGGGATTTCAGCACCCACAATGGTTCAGTTTCCATCTGTTTACAAACAAAACCCAGGAGAAAAGCACAGCCTGAGCAAAGTCAGGAAGCATCATTAGCAAGGTGCTGACGTCAGGGTAGTGACAGCACCCTGGTGAAAACATCCTTTGTTCCTTCCCAGGTTTAGCCTGGAAAAGCAGAAAAAAACCAACTTGAAAACAATTCTGCAAGGATTGACAGCAAAGACTGAGCGCAGGGAGTGCAGGACAGAAAAACAAGCACAACTAATGTCCTCACTGGGATATCCGAAACTCCTGAAGCTCTCCAATCCCAGCATCCCAGTGTGGCAGAGTTAGGAGAAACCTCTGGAAATCATCCAGTCCAGCCCCCCTGATAGAGCAGGCCCATCCAGAGCAGCTTGCCCAAGATCACAGTGTCCAGCTGGATTTGGAAGCTCTCCAAAGGAGGAGACTCCACAACCTCTCTGAGCAGCCTGCTGCAGGGCTTCAGCACATCCATACAAAAGAAGTTTCCCCTCTTGATCAGATGGAACCTTTTGGGTTCCAGTTTGTGCCCATTGCCCCTTGTCCTGATAAGAGCCTGGCCTCATCCTCTTGCTGAGCATTGCTCAGATTCCCTCTCAGGCTACTTTTCTCCAGGCTGAGCAGCCTCAGGTCTCTCAGCCTGTGCTCCTCACAGAGATGCTCCAGGCCTCTCATCATCTTTGGAGCCTCCACTGGACTCTCTGCAGTTGTTCCCCATCTGCCTTGAACAGGGGAGCACTGAACCCAACACTCCAAATGTGACCTCACTAGTGCAGAGTAGAGGGGAACAAGAACCTCTCTCGACCTGCTGACCACACTCTTCTTCATGCACCCCAGGAGACCATTTGCCTTCTTGGCCAGGCGGGAACATTGCTGAGGAACCTGTTGTCCACCAGCTCTCCCAGGTCCTTCTCCACAGAGCTGCTTTCCAGCAGGTGAACTCTCACCTGTCCTAATGTAGACAGTGAAAACCAGAAAACAGGAGGTAAACCTCTCCTGCCATAGATAGGGTATTTCAGTAAGTTACATGAAATTAAGCCAGCTCTGCTTCTCCTGCCCGAAGTGCTGCTGCTTCACCCTGTGGTTGTGTTGACCAAGGAAGGGCACGCAGAGCTTTATGCTATGCAGATTTTTTCAGGCTTCCCCAACATCCTAAAATTACACTGGTTTATTTCACATAGACATTTACAACTCAGAATAATCACCAAATCCTTACGTTTTCCCTACCTTGACACAGAATAATCACCAAATCCTTACGTTTTCCCTACCTTGACACAGAGTAATCACCAGATCCTTATGTTTTCTGCACACCAACANCAAATCCTTACGCTTTCACTACCATGACACAGAATAATCACCAAATCCTTACGTTTTCCCTACCTTGACACAGAATAATCACCAAATCCTTACATTTTCCCTACCTTGACACAGAATAATCACCAAATCCTTACGTTTTCCCTACCTTGACACAGAGTAATCACCAGATCCTTATGTTTTCTGCACACCAACACAGAATAATCAGCAAATCCTGTTTTCTCTACCTTGACACAGAATACTCACTAAATCCTGGTATTTTACCTACCCTCACACAGAATACTCACCAAATCCTTACATTGTCCCTACCTTGACACAGAATAATCACCCCATCCTTACGTTTTCCCTACCTTGACACAGAGTAATCACCAGATCCTTATGTTTTCTGCACACCAACACAGCATAATCAGCAAATCCTGTTCTCTCTACCTTGACACAGAATACTCCCTAAGTCCTGGTATTTTACCTACCCTCACACAGAACACTCACCAAATCCTGACTTTTCTCCCTACACTGATACAGAATGTTCACCAAATCCTGTGGTGGTCCCCCCACCCCAACTGGTGATTTACACCAGTTTCCAGTTCAAATGTGCACATTCATTTCTGAACTGGCTACTGCAAAGCCCCTGATAGAAAGTTAATGTTCCCCAGAGCATGTAAAAGCATTTCCCCTCCAAAATGACAATGTTTTGCAGACAGAAGACAGAGAAGACACAGCTAATTCAAAGTGTAAGAGTTGATACAGTTGGACTTGAACCCTGATTTTTTTGTGCGTGTGTGTAGATGATCTTCTCCTGGTTTTAAGGTCTCGCTGCTAGCAGGTAAGCCAAAAAGCACCAAAATGAAGTGTTTTATGAAGTGCAGAAGGTTAAAAACACACACACACACACTCACACCCCCCTCAATATTCTCCTGTTTCTTAAACAGCAGAAGTTAAGTCTGTTTCCTAAAAATCAGTAGTCTGGGGGTTGTCCATGGTTTCTTTTATTTGGCAAGGTTGCTTCATTTTGGTCTTCTAGAAGCCAGATGAAAATTTTAGGTTTATATTTGAATTAATGGCCACAAACAGCACTAAGTGAACAGAACACTTCAAACACACCTTTCAAACTCACACCTGAAGTCATTTTGACTCAGGGAAAAGAATTTTAATTGCCAGTTACCAAGCAATGTGGTTCCTACTCAATCTGCCCACTTCACAAATCTCCTCAGACACGTTCTCACCCCAAAAACGTCTCGATAAGGAACAAAAATCTCCTGATCTCCAAGATCTCTGAAAATCATCTCTCAGGAGTCGCCGCGGATGTGCCAGCAGGGAGTTGAGGAGTTCTGCTGTCAGAGCAAAAAAATACCAGGAGCCAAGGAAGGGAAAAGGATCAGATCTGTCACCTGAAAAATCCATTCTCCTCCAAAGCTGAAGAGCAGCAAAAGCTGCATTTGCATTCCCGGGGTGGGAAGAAGAAACAGATTCAAACCATTTTGCTTTTTCCCACGAGTAGTAAGTCTCAAAACCACCCAAATAAAGCAGTGAAGGTAAGGGAGGGGAAAAGATACAAAGCTGCAAAACTCAATTTCATGGCAGAATGGGGGGAAAAGGGAGGCAAAATTCAATTTCACTCTGTAATAAGCTGCAAAAAGGGAGAAAACAGAGGGGAAAAAAGGAGGAAAACCCAAGGGAGCCCCATTTCAAGCCGTTGCTGTGTGGGAGACAATAATTTGGACTTTCTCAAGCAGACATCCGGGTGTTTAGCGGCAGGTTAACGGACTCTCCTCTCCAGGACGGCAGAGATGAGCGCGAGGGGGCGGATAAACACCTCCGGTGTGACCCCCCCCGCCACCAGCCGGGGCTCCCCCGGTTCGGCCCTTTCCCCCTCCCGGCCCCGGGGAGGCTGCGGCCCCGCACCGGCTCCGGCCACGTTCCCCTGAGGAGGGGGAGGAGGAGGTGGCAGGCTCTCGGTCCTCCCCGGGGGTGGGGGTTCGAGGCTCTCCCCGGGGGTGGATGGAGACTCTCCGGCCCGAGTCGCGGCTGCGGAGCGTGGACAGCTCCCGGTGCAGCCGCGCTGAGGGAAGAACGGGCGAAGAGAAAGGAAGGAAGGGGGATGATGAGGGTGATGAAAGCAGGGAGAGGGGTCTCATCCCTCACCAAGCCGCTGTGGGAAGCCTGTGAGCCCACCGTGGGGGACGCTGCGGCCCGGCGGGTGGAGCTGGGGCTGTGGGGGGGGTTCTGACGGAAGCCCACCGGGGGGCTCGGGGCGCGGCCAGCACACGGCGAGAGCTCTCGATACACTCAACCCCTCCTCCCTTCCCCTTCCCGCGGTTACCTGCCGTGGCCGCCGATGGAAGGGAGGGCAGAGAAGGCGGCCGGACCCAACGGCCCTTCCCGCGCCCGCTCCGCCGCCTCAAGCCGCGCTCGCGCCCGGCGGGAGGAGGATGGGGAAAGGGGGGGGANGGGGGAGGGGAGGAGCTGCCGCCGCCGCGCGCGCAAGGGAGGCCCCGCCCACGGCCGCGCGGTGTGCGTGCCCCCCCCACTCCACCCGGTGGGCGAGGGTCTGTGCGCGTGCGCGGCAGGAGCGGCGGCTGAGAGGCAGAGCGGCAGGGGACAGGCTTCCTGGGCTCGTTTTGGGTGGAAACGATGGAGCCCGACGAGAATGCCCATGCCCACGATCGAGCCATGCCCAGCAGCGCCGAATCCTGCCGCTTCTGAACGCCTCCGGGCGCGGGGATTCAGCCACCTCCCTGGGCAGCCAGTTCCAATGTCTGACCCGTTTCGCAGGAAAGAAATTGCTTTATCCAACCGAAAATATATCCAACCGAAGCCTCCCCTGGTGCAATGTCAGGCCCTTTCCCCTCATACTAGGGAGAAGAGACCGACCCCCACGCCACTGCAACCTCCTTGCAGGGAGCTGTAGAGAGCAATGTGGTCTCCCCTCAGCCATCTCTTCCCCAGGCTAACCACTCCGAGGTGATGAGGGCATCTCCTGTCTCACTGGTACCATTGCTTCTCTCTGTGCCACATCCTCCAACAAAGAACTGAGCGAGTTTGCTCATGACCTGAGGCTTCCGAGAGGCGGGAAGTGGCACAGCCCATCAGATCAAAGGGCACACAAGAGCGGGGTGAGGAAGCTGTAGGTGAGCTAAGAGTGTTTATTAGAGCTCTAGAACGAGGTGAAACAACTGCTACAGGGGAGCATGGTGCTGAGGAGATGGTGCATGCCCTGCAGGGACAAATCCTGTCGCCCCTTGAGGCCACACACCCATCAGGAGGAACTGAACTTGGTGCATGTGTTCTGTAGATCATCTTCCTTTAGCTTCAGGGCTTTGAATGATGAGATTCAGGCTTTCGGTGCCATGAGGTGTGGCACAGCTGCTGTACCAGTCTCTCTGGTACCAGTGAGGAAATACCAGCTGTGGGTCTCAGAACTAAGTGATGTGGGGAGAGGAGATGCTTTGTGACCCTCTTCTCTTCAGAAAGTAACATCTCTTTAATGTCTTGTTAACTTAGAAATGGCTAGATTCTTCTCAGTGGTGCCCAGGGACAGGACAAGGGACAACAGACATAAACTGGAACCCTGAAGGTTCCATCTGAACAGGAAGAGGAAGTTCTTTGGTGTGAAGGTGCCAGAGCCCTGGGGCAGGCTGCCCAGGAAGGTGGTGGAGTCTCCTCTGGAGAGCTTCCAAACCCAGCTGGACATTGTGATCCTGGGCAAGCTGCTGTGGGTGCCCCTGCTTGAGCAGGGGGTTGGACTGGATGAGGTCCCTTCCAACCCCACCATGCAGAGATGACAAAATGCAGGCAGCCACAAGCAGAAGCCAGTTCTGAAAACTTCTCTGCTGCATTTTCAGGGGGTTGTTGGTCTTCTTGGTTGTACCACACATACTCAGCATGAAGCTGCCCAATCCCCTGTCATAGACATGGCTTTAAGGTCTCAAGCTGAAGCATACCAGTTACTAGTTTCAACTGGAGTTCCCCTCATGGAGTTGCTTCTGAGGTCATGCCTACAGCTGGATGAAATAACTGCTACGGTGACCTAAAAAAAGCTAAATGGACTTGTGCTGCAGAATGCCAACTCATGAAGCTCTTCCACGCATGCTAAATTCCACCAGCAAGCACAGGAACAATTCTTGGGCCACCAACAGCCTTCATTTGAGCTTTTGCCATCACCTGTTTCTATGCTGGAGCTCCTGGGTGCTCCAGAGACAAAACACAAACTCTGGGCACATGCAGAGGTGGGCTTTGAAGGCAAGAGCAGCTGATTTCCAGGTTTGGAGTTCTGTTTTTGCAGCAGCTGAATGAAGGCCTAAAGTAAAACTATTCTGAGTTTTAGCAAGGGCTAAAATTAAGTGATTCTGACTTTTGGTCAGAATCTGTCCAGCACCTGCTGGAGGTTCAGTTTTGTGAGGGAGCATTTGTGAGGTGAATAATTTAGGGACATAAGAGAGGAGTCAGGGCAAGGCTTGGTGAGGGGCGGGGTGGAATTCAGCTTTCAGTCAAGCAGTGCTCCTCATCAGGAGAGAAAATGGAGATGCTCACTCTCTGGCACTCTTTGTATGGTCAGAAGACACCACCATCAGTGGCCAGACCAAAGTCCTGGCTGGAAGAGAGCCTTATCTCCCCAACCAGACCATGGCCACACAGGCTGCTGTAGAAGCCACCAGGCAGGAAAGGGAAATGAGAGCTGACACAGCACCAAGTGCTTCTGAAAGCCTGAGGACATCAGGCAGAAGCTATTTCTGGGCAGAATTTTTGAGGTGAGAGAAGCAGAAATAGGCTTTTGCTAAGAACTAAACTCAAACCCTCCCCAAGATTCCAAATTTAGGATTGAAAGCTGCTCAGGTTTGGTTGCTTTGTGCCAACTCACACGCACCAAGCAGCGGAAATGAAAGGAAAAGGGAAAAACAGGAGGCAAAAACCAAGATTTCTGGGAATTAGCTCAGAACTAAGGAGCTATGCCTGGCTTCCAGCACTCTGGAATCTTCATGGATCTGGAGAAGGGGCTCAGCACCTTCAGAGAACCAGCCCCCTGCTCTCTGGAGGTGCTGCTGCCGCATCCTCTTAGCGTTGGCACTTGTCTGCAGCTGACACCACAAACCAGTCAGTTCTCTCAGTGTGATGAGGCAGTGAGGGAGAAAAGAACTTGAGGGAAAAGGATGGGGGAAGCAGGAATTCTGTTGGCTTAGGCAGTCAGGAGCTGCTGGATGTACCCCCAGATGTGCTGCTGAGGGCTTCCCACTGCCTGCCCTCCTCCAGCTCTGCAAAACCCTGTGAGAAAAGAAAAGCAGGTGAACACAGGAGCTGGGCTCCACACAAAGCTCCTCAGTGGAGAGGTCAGGGGAGCAGAGGAGGCTGCAGGGAGGAGATGAAGAAGCTGCTTGGTCATGTTGCATTGTGGACAAAGCAGCCATGGGTTAGGAGCCTCTTCCCCTCCTTCAGGGGCAGGGGGAGGAGAGGAGACTTATTTGATGGTCTTGGGGTAGTGGCAGAGTTTCTGGTTGCCACTGTGGTGACTCCTGCCTCACTCTGGTTATCAAAACATAATCATAGAATAGAATCAGAGAATCATTTAGGTTGGAAAAGACCTTTAGGTTCATTCTGAACAACCATTCTTTAACTCTACTGAGGCTGGTGCTAAAACATGTCCTTCAGTACCACATCTCTGCCTCTTTGAAACACCTTCAGGGATGGGGATTCAACCACCTCCCTGTTCCACTTTTTGAGAACCCTTTCAGTGAAGAAGTTTCTCTTATATCCAACCTAAACCTCCCCGGTGCAACTTGAGGCTGTTTCCTCTTGCCCTAAATAATGATCAAACCCACATCCAACCCAATTCTTTGCTGCTCTGTTGATGGAGCTCACAACTGTAGTTTCCCCATGGTTTCACCTCAACAGATCTTTACCTAAAGCAGCAAGTGCCCTTTCCACACCATGGTGCCTTCTCCCTGGAGGCATGTTATGGCTGCAAGCTGTGGGTTAGCCCAGGACAGCAGGAGGAAACTCTTTAATTACCTTCAGAGAAGCTTCTCAACCGCCAAGGGACATTCCTGTCACAGCTCAAGCCATCCTCTGCTTGTCTCCCTGCCGTGAAGCTGTCACAGCCTCTTTATCACATTAAGGCGAGAGATTGTGGCCCTAACCCAGCCCCCGGGACCAGCTCTAGCATGAGAAACACTGGGGAGACACTGGAACAGGTTGCCTAGGGAGGCTGTAGATGCCTCCTCCCTGGAGGTGTTCAAGGCCAGGATGGATGTGACCTTGAGCAACCTTGGCTCCCTTAGTGGGAGGTGTCCCTTCCCAGGGCAGAGGGGTTTGAACTAGATGATCTTTAAGGTCCCTTCCAATCCAAACCATTCCATGATCCTATGAATCTGTTTCCAGCTCATTCTGCAGCAAGGGTTCCTGCTTCCCACCAAAGTCCACAGGACAACCCCCAAGTGGGTCACTTGGGAAAGGTGGGGGTTAAACTCTGTCTGTTCAGCGAGCTCCAGGAGCTCTCATCCAGCCATTCTGTGCTGCCAAGGGACACTCACCTAGAAGAGCTTCTCGTAGCACTTGTCACAGTGGACAATGTCTCGGTGGATGAATATTTTATCCAGGAGATCTCCCATTGCTTTGTGGCAAATCCCACACTGCCAGCAGGAAAACAAGGGGGATTAGAAGCTAACCAAAGCCCCGTGTCAGCATGGGGTGGGATGGCAGAGAAACCAACACTGGGGCATTTTGTGAACGTGAGAAGATGCCAAAACACAGATCTTTGAGACCAGAGGTTTCTCCAACAGATAAAGGTCACTTTGGAGGTTTTGGGAGGCTCCCTCCTCCCACAGTCACCATTTCCACAGACTTGACTTCTAAACTTTGCAAGGTTTGAGGGATGAGCGAGACCTGCACAGGGGCACAAAGGCCACCAGCACCAAGTGGTGCCACAAGGATTTGAGGAAGGAGGGTGCTGCTTCTGTCAGATGTCAATAAAGAATTTTTCTTAGCTGAGGAGCTGAAGAACTTTTGGGGACACTACCAATAATGAATTTTGCTTGTCTGAGGAGATGAAGAGCTTTGGGGGACACCTTCACTATCTGTGACTGCATGACTTTCTTTGTCCCGCTGTGGACACATTTGGCTCACACTATGGACATCACTCTAGAAGTCTGAGGACAGAGTTTGCCCCAAAGTTCTTCCTGCCACACTGCATATCAAGCAGAAGTCCCTAGGTGAGGTTCTTACCCTGAAGCAGTACTCATGGCAGTAGATGTTCAGATGCTCTATGATGATCTTGGGACAGTCCCGGATCTCACGGCTGCAGTAGGTGCAGACAGAGTCACTGGACCTGTGAAGAAACAGAAGACTGAACTCATCTGGAACCCAAGGTGGACCCAAAACCAGCACCACTCTCCACGAGCCACCTGCTGTGATGCGTTTGTGTCAAGAGACAGCACAGAAGGACATAAATTAGCCCAGGGGTGCAGAGACCCCAGCAGGGCCCTACAGACCTCAGAATCAGTCTCAGGTTTGGGACAGAAGAGACTTTAAGGATCATGGAGTCCAACCACTAATCCAGCACTGCCAGGTCACCACCTAACCATGTCCCTCTGCACCACATCTCCATGGCTTTGAAACCCCTCCAGGGATGGGGACTCCACCACTGCCCTGGGCCAGGCCTTCTCAATGTCCATAATGCTCTCAGTGTCCTTCTTGGAGTGAGTGGCCCAAAACTGACCCCAGGATTCAAGGTGTGGCCTCACCAGCGCCCAGTCCAGAGGGACGATCCCTGCTCTGGTCCTGCTGGCTACACTATTGCTGATGCAGGCCAGGATGCTGGTGGCCTTCTTGGCCACCTGGGCACACACTGTCTCATGTCCAGCTGGTGTTGAATAGCACCCCCAGGTCTTTCCCATTGGAAAGTCTCCAGCCACTGTGACCCAAGGTCAGTCTGTATTCCTAGCATCACGTGTCCTCCATGCTGTTATTTCACAGAACCATCTAACACTTTGGGTTGGAAGCCTCTCCCCTGCTTTGTGATTGGCTCCTTGAAGTCCTGAAAGGCCACCGGAAGGTCTCCTTGGAGCCTTCCCTTCTGCAGGCTGAGCAACCCGAAACTCAACCCAATATTCCAAAAATCTTGAGGTCATTTCTTTTTCCACAATTTGCTGGAAACCCCAGAGCAGCCCTGAGCTGTCCTACCTCTGCAGGGGAGCACTGGACAGGTAGCTGTGGTGGCTGTAGGCTGATCTCTCCAGATCGGTCAAATCCACGAGGCTGCCGTTGGGGACAGGAAACATCAGATCATGGCAGTGAGACACAATCACACAATCCCTGACTGGTTAAAGCTCATCCAGTCCAACCTCCCTACAGTTAGCAGGGACATCTGCAACTACAGCAGGTTGCTCAGAGCCACAAACAACCTGACCTGCAATGATGCCAAGCATAGGGCATCTGCCACCTCTCTGGGCGACCTGGGCCAGGCTCTCACCAGCCTCAGAGTCAAACACTTCTCCCTGCTCTCCAGTCTGAATCTTCCTCTGTTAGTTCAAACCATCACCCCTTGTCCTGCCACAACAGGCCCTGCTCAAAAGTCTGTCCACAGCTTTCCTGTAGGCCCCCTTGAAGTCCTAAAAGGCCACCACAAGATCTCCCTGGAACATTCTCCAGGCTGAACAATCCCATCTCTCTCAGCCTGGCATCCCAGGAGAGGTCTTCCAGCCCTTCCACCATTGCTGTAGCCTCCTCTGGCACTGCTCCAACAGCTCCATGTCTCTGCTGTGCTGAGCAGAGGGGCAGAATCCCCTTCAGGTCCCCAAAGCCTCTCTGCTGCTCATCACCTCTCCAGGTTGGTGAGCTGAGGCACGAGGTTGTCCCAGCCCCCCTCACTGTGTGTTTGGTGACACAGCCACACACTCTGCACACAGCTAAAGAAGACACGAGACCATTTCTGGGGTCTCCTCCTACCTGCCATAGCGTGGGGAGGCCGAGGAGCCACTGCTGTTCAGGTACTGCTTCACAAAGAGGACTCCTCTTCTGGGCAGGGGTGGAAACAGGAAAAGCATTTCACACAGAATCACAGAACGGGGTTGATGGGACCCTTGAAGGTCATCTTGTCCAACTCCCCTGCAATGAGCTAATACCTTGAGCAACCTGACCTAGTGGGAGGTGTCCCTGCCCACGGCAGGGGGTTTGGAACTAGAGGATCCCTTTCCATCCAAACCATTCCATGATCCTATGATTATCTCCACCTAGATCAGGTTGCTATGGGCCTCATCAAGTTTGCCCTTGAATGTCTCCAGGGATGGGGCCATTTGCATGAGAAAGGGGCAGAGCTGGTGAGACTGGGGACAAGAGGGGCCATGTGTGTGTGCGGCGACACCAAAGCTGTGTGGAAGGCAGGGGGTGAGCTGCTCTTGAACAGACACCAAACATCAAACACTGCTCCTAAACCACACCCAAAACACCCCTCTCTAATTAACCCACCAAACCTAATCAGGCTAATTAAGAAGACTGGGATGGATAATGCAGCTCCCTTATCCCATTTTGCAAGGAGAAGCTTTCCCTAAACCATGTCAGGATTAGGCAGGCAATGAGCCTTCAGAGACCTCCTGGTTCTGCCCATTAGCACCAGCCCTGCTGGCAGGGACTTGTGTCCCTGGAACACCTCCAGCCATTCCATCCTTCAGAAGGTGCTGCTGCTTGTTTAGGGGATGTCCCTGCTTGCAGAGATGATCTTTCCTGCTTGTCCCTCCTTCTCTAAAAGCCTGATTTCAGGATGATGAACCATCACTCTGTCCACAGAGGGGGAAACACCATGCCACCAGCTCCCTTTCCACAACCATGACACAAGCTCATCAGGCTTTTTTTCCACAGTGCTGCCTGTGTGCCATAGTTAATCCATCAGGTTGGAAGAGACCCTTGAAGGTCATCTAGTCCACCCACTCTGCAGTGAACTGGGACATCTGCAACTAGAGCAAGTTGCTCAGGACCCCGTCAAGTTTGATTTTGATCCTGCCTTCTGTGAGTAAAGCCTTCTCTGCTAACTTAACAGAGACCCTCCCATGTCATGAACCTCCTCCTTGGACAGGTGAGGTGATTAACAAGTCCAGAAGGACCCAAATGTTGCCCTTCAAAGCCTCTGTTGACCTCTCACCAGCTTTAAACCCCTTCATGAATTGTGTAAAGCTGTGGAGCTCTGATATGGAGCCTGTGGAAACCCAAAGTGCCAGAAGACAGCTCTGAGCTGACAGCTGCACCATGATGGGATGGGATCTTCTCACAACACATATGGGTCCTCTGCCAGGCCCACCTAGACCTTCTACACTTGCTGTAGGTTTCTTACTTGCTCATGATTGACAATGAGACAAAGAGTCTTCCAAGAGCCCCACATGGGGGTGTGTAGCATGAGGAATTCCATCATGTCCCTCCAGCTACAGTAAATTATGGAGGATTCATGATTTTGCCAATTTGGAGACAACAGCTTCAGTCATCTCCATCGTGGTCCTCACAGAAGGGCACTTGGAGAGAAGCTCCCAGCCCATGTGTCCCTTTTGGGTGGCTCCAGTCACCCTGCTCTTAGACAGCAGTGGCTGAGAAACATCTCATGTCCCAGAAGCCAAGCAGCAAAGCCTGGCTTGTCTTCAGGAGGCAGGATGGGTGCACACAAACTCTGTGTGACAGTGGGAAGGTCGTGGTCACCTCCACCCATTGCTCCTTACCCGGCAGTGCTGGAGTCAAGTTGGTACCCAGAGGTCATGGCACTGCTGTGCTGCAAGGTGGCAGCTGGACCACAAATCCTCTCACTTGAGCTTGAAAGAAGCCTGGAGAGAGAGAAAAGTCTGTGGGCACTGGAGACAGGAGCTGTGGCATGATCCAAGCTGGCAGCCAAGAAGAGACCCACCACTACTGCCAGGAGGGTGCAACATTAAGGCCCCCTCAACCCTGCAGATGAGTTCATCTTTATCATGGACAAAAAAGGCTCCTTGTGACACCTGCACCTACTTCCATGGAGAAGTGGTTTGGAGGACTCTCTTTTATAGGGCTCTGGAAGAACAGATCAAACAAGATCTTCAAGTCAACAGATACCTGAAGTGGATGATGTAGCCTGAATGGGAGTAGCTATGGAGAGAAACAGCAGGAGGAGACGGGGATGTGTTGGCCACAGTCCAACACAACTACTCCCAGCCCAAATTCAATCACTTCCAAAGCTGCATAAAGGAGAAGGAGCCAAAGCTATGGCTACCAAAATGTTTTTGGAAAACAGCTCAGCCTGTCCTTCAGCCATGAGAGCTGCTAGCTGGTCTTGCAGGGATGAAGCTGACCTTGCTTGGAGCCAGTTCCAGGTTATCTGAAGATCTTCTGCTCACATTCCCCTGTATGGACCCAACACTCAGACCTATGCTGGTGGCTCCACACAGGGTCAGACCACCTCTGAATGGACTGACACTGCCATGAAGGACTGCAGAAAGTCTAGGGCAACCTTATTCCATGTTGTGATACCTCCTACCCTTTCCAACAGCCCTGTTCTGGGACCAGTTCAGTTGCTTCATCATCAACATTCTGAAGATAGCGACTCCTCTCTCAACATCTCTCTGCTTTGAGCTCTCATTTTCTATAATCTCTCCGAAGATCAGTTCCTGGTGAAGGGAGGGTAGCCAGGAACCAGCTCTTCATTATCCTGTCACCCCATGTGGTGAAACACCTCTATGGACCAGAGGTGGATCTGTCACAGCTTTTGATAGGGGTGGTTAAGAGTAGCTCTGGGCCTCCAGCTCACACATCCACTCCCAGGAAGACATCTCTCTCTTGGCTTTGCCTCTTGGCTTCTGTTCCACAGCAGTTTCATGGAGGTTTCCCTCATGACCATCCAAGACCAGCCATTTACCTGCTGCTGTTATAGTTTAAGCTGTCCATGTAGAACGGCACCCTGTGGCTTCTCTGGCCAAAGGACATGCTGGTGTCTCTGGGAAGGGAGTCGTGGCTAGGGAAGGAAGTGGACACAATCTCAAGCACTGAACTCGAGTACCTGAGGGATTGTCCCAAATGTCTCCCTGATTAGCACCAGAGTCTGTACAAACAGCACCTCCCTGCACCTGCTTGGATCCAGGGAATTTGGGCAGGGATTGTCCACTGTGCTGGGCACCAGTGAGGCCACACCTCAAATCCTGGGTCCAGTTTTGGGGCCCTCACTCTAAGAAGGGTATTGAGGGGCTGCAGCAGGTACAGAGAAGGGCGAAGGAGCTGGTGAAGGGTCTGGAGAACAGGGCTGGTGAGGAGCAGATGAGGAACCTGGGATTGTTCAGTCTGGAGAAAAGGAGGCTGAGAGGAGACCTCATTGCTCTCTACAACTCCCTGAGAGGAGGCTGGAGTGAGGTAGAGGTTGGTCTCTTCTCTGGTGATAGGAGGAGAGGAAATAGCCTGAAATTGTGCCAAAGGAAGTTTAGGTTGGAGATTAGGAACAATTTCTTTCCTGCAAGAGTGGTCAGACATTGAACAGGATGCCCAGGGAGGTGGTAGAGTCCCCATCCCTGGAGGTGTTCAAGAAATGCGTGGCCGTGGCACTTTGGGACATGGTTCAATGGCCCTGGTGGTGTTGGGTTGAAGGTTGGACTCTGTCTTGGAGGTCTCTTCCAACCAAACAATTCTGTGGTTCTACAATCAGTGAGAAGTGTTGAGGACATTGCAGATGCTGATTCCATGTAGCAGTGAGATCTCTTTGGGTTAAAGAACCTGAAGCCTACCCTCGGGCTCCTCACCGTGTGGCTGTGGGGCTGAAGTCATAGTGGCCACGGGCAGTGTTGTATCTGCTGCTCCTGGGGCTGCTTCTCCCATCATGGACTCTGCCTTCATAACCTGGGGCAGGTCTGGCAAGGAAGCACAAAGCCCTGATTACGTTGAAATAGGTCTCACTGGAGTTTCCACGTGGCCTAAGCTGTGTTTTGGCTTGGTGGTCACTACCATGATGGGTTCTCCTTTGCTCTGCCCATCTCTGGGATGGTTGTGCAGCTGCACCACATCTACAAAGCTCCATAGCCAGGAAAGACACAAAATCTAACACTGAGAGTAAAGCTAAAGCAGTTTGGGGACCCTCACTCCAAGAAGGACATTGAGGGGTCAGAGCAGGTCCAGAGAAGGGCAATGAAACTGGTGAAGGGTCTGGAGAATAGGGCTCATAAGGAGCAGCTGAGGGAGCTGGAGGTGTTCAGCCTGGAGAAAAGGAGGCTGAGGGGAGACCTTCTGGCTCTCCACAACTCCCTGAAAGGAGGTTGGAGTCAGGTGGGGTTTGGGAATGGGCCTCAATGTTGCCCTAGAGTTAAGTTCAAGTTGCGTATGAGGAACAATTTCTTCCCCTTGAGGGTTGTTAAGGCCTGTCCCAAGCTGCCCAGGGCAGTGGTGGAGTCCTGATCCCTGGAGGGCTTTCAAAGCCATGGAGATGTGGTGCTGAGGGACATGGCTGAGTGGTGACCTGGCAGTGCTGGGTTAATGGTTGGAGTCCATGAGCTTAAAAGTCTTTTCCAACCCAAGCCATTCTATGATTCTAGTCTACATCCTCAATAGTTTTTCCTTCCCTGGCTCCCACCAGACCCAGCACTGGCACATCTGGCCTGCTGACCTGGTGGCCCTCTGCTGCTTTTCCCAGACAACTCACTACTGGAGTAGCTCTAACCTGTGGGCAGAGTTCAGGCTCCTTCAAAAAGAGCCTGGGGCTTCTGCTTGTTCTCTTCTTGCCCAAGCCCCATGGCACAGATGTTTATGTGGTGGATCACCACTTTGGTCCTGATGAAAGCTTCCAACAATGAAACAAAGCTGAAACCAACCACATATTGAAGCTGTGGCCAAGAGAGAGAAGGGCAGGTCAAAACCTGCTCTGGGTAAGACACCTATGGGCCGTGGGAGAAACCCAGGGGCATGGATGAGGTGATTCCTGCCCTGCAGAGACCTCTTGGTGTCACACAGCTCCAGGGGGTGAAGAACAGTAAGAGTCTGGCCTGGTTTCCCTAGTCCTCATCTGCAAATGCCTCCAAAAGCAAATGAGGGCTTTATGAGTGCTGGAAGAGGGGAAGGCTGCACTCAGATCCCATGAAGGTAGACATACAGACAAAAAAAATTTTAGTTATTAGTGGACAACTTGTCTCCTAGGTCACTGAGGATCATGACAAATGAAAACCAGACTGCTCCTGCATCATCATCTCTGCAGCTAGAGGAGAAGATGTGGTCCCTACACATCCATCAGGTTTTCAGGCACCAGGGAGGTGATCTGGCTGCAAGCTTCCAAGAGCTCTCCATTGCTAGAGTAATTATCAACTTGAATCTCCTCATTCCAGCCCTTCAGAGCCAAAAATGATCATCTTCTCTGTGCTGTAAAACCTGGCAGTACTGCTGCTCCCTCTAGGAGCAAATCCCTGTTCTTGCTTCTTCATGCAGTGAGGGTGATCCTGAGAGGGGATCTGATCAATGCTCAGAAACAGCTAAAGGACCTGTGGGAGGCAAGAGGATGGGGGCAGACTCCTCTCATTGGTGCCCAGGGACAGGACAAGGGGCAATGGGCACAAACTGGAACCCAGGAGGTTCCACCTGAACAGGAGAAAATTCTCTGGTGCAAGGATGGTGCTGGAGTCCTGGAGCAGGCTGCCCAGAGATACTGTGGAGTCTCCTCCTCTGGAGACCTTCCAACCCCAGCTGGCCATTGTGATCCTGAGCAAGTTGCTGTGGGTGCCCCTGCTTTAGTAGTGGGGTTGGCCTGGATGATCTCCAGAGGTCCCTTCCAAGCCCACCATGCTGGGATGCTGTGACCAGAGTATAACATCTCTCTGCTCCAGCAGCTTTCCCTGTCTCTATCTCAGCTCCTCACCCTCACCTGCTGGTGTTGAACACTTGGCTGTCCATGTAGGATGGGATCCTGTGGCTGGGAGCTGAGGTGTGGTGGTCCACATAGCCTGGCTTGGGATGCTGGGTCTCATACACATCAAGAGAACTCTCAGTTGAGCTGAAGTTAGACCTGCCAAGAACGAGAGCCTGTCTGGCCACAAAGCTCATACAACTGCTCACAGTTTGCCAAGGCTGCATCATGCCCCTTTCTACCACAGCAAGGAACACCTGGGACACTATGCCCTTGAGAGGTCCTCATGGTCAGGGGAATGGCAAAGGTCTGCACTGCTTCTCCTCACCTACACCAGCTGAATTCCCACACAGCAACATTGCTGCAAGGTTCAGCAGCTGCCCAATTAGTTTGTGAACTGAACTGAAATATGGACAGCAATGTGTGTGTCTGCAGTGGTGTGGCCAGCAGGACCAGGGCAGGGATTATCCCCCTGCTCTGGTGAGGCCACAGCTCAAATTCTGAGGTCAGTTTTGTGCCCTTCACTCCAAGAAAGGCATTGAGGGGCTGGAGCAGGTCCAGAGAAGGACAATGAAGCTGGTGAAGGGTCTGGAGAGCCAGGAGAAGGGGCTGGAGCATCTGAGGAAACTGGGGTTGTTTACCCTGGAGAAAAGGAGGCTGAGGGGAGACCTTCTGCCTCTCTACAGCTACATGAAAGGAGGTTGGAGTCAGGTGGGGGCTGCTTTCTTCTCCCAAGGAAGAAGTGATAGGACAAGAAGAAATGGACTCAAGTTGCCCAGGGGAGGTTTAGGTTGGACACAAGGAACAATTTCTTCCACTTGAAGGGTTGTCAAGGCCTGTCCCAGGCTGCCCAGGGCAGTGGAGGAGTCTCCATCCCTGGAGGGGTTTCAAAGCCATGGAGATGTGGTGCTGAGGACCATGGTTTGGTGGTGACATGATAGAGTTCATGATTGGACTCCATGGTCTCTTCCAACCCAAACCATTCCATGATTATATCCCAAATCCAATATCCCCTTTGCCAGCACCATTTGATTGGTGCACATTGGCCACATTTACCTATGCCCAAGACCTCAAGGAATGGCAGAAGATGAGGACTTGGCAGACTTTGATGGAGAGAACCAAAGGACTCATCCCACTGTACCTGGTTGCCACTGGGCTGGACTCATTGTGCCTCCAGTCTGCTGTGCTCTCCTGGTGACTCTCTGTGGTGGGGTGGGCTTGTTCTTCATGAGCTGGAGTGGTCCTGGTTGGGGAGGAAAAAGCCTGTCAGCAGCTTTAGCACTGGTGTCTAAACTTGCCCACTGTGGTGAGGAAGTGCTGGAACATTATGAGGATGTTTGGTTTAGGATTTGCTAGACAAGAAATAAGCAACATGGAGAAGACAAGGTGGGGTAGAAGACAGTGGCAAAGCCATGTTTGGTTTCCTGGCTCTGTACCTTTCCTGGGATGGGTCAGATTCATCCACAGGTTGGGTCTCTGGAGCAGTGATGCTGCTTTCTCTAGGTAGAGAGCTGGACCTGCCAAGACACAAAACCATTGTAGCCTGTAGAGGTGCCACTGAACATAGAACTACCCTAAGATGTAGATACAACCCCTGATGACCCTCCTGCCACTAAAAAAGGGCAACATCTCTGCACAGGCTTGTACCAGACAATCCAAAGAGGTGGAAAAGATCCAGAAGAAAAACCCCAGAGCTCTGGGTGAAAGGAAAATGAAGCTCCTGAGGAGCATCAGTTACCTGTTTACTCTCCAAACTTGACATCCTAACTCTGGTCATTGAGTTATAACCATGATGGATTATCCAGTAGCTCTGTCTTGCACTTCAGACTGCTAAGAGCACGACCTGGCCTCATTTAGTACCATCTTAGAAGGTTCCATAGATCAACCCACTGCAGAGCCCCACCCTGGGTTCACACCTGCCCATGTTAACCTAAGCCAAAGTTTGTTCAGTCTCTGCTTCCAAACTGAAGGTCTAAGCAGCTGCTCCTGACAGTCCAACTGGCCAATGTTTGATTGGCTAATGAGGATTGTTTCTCCCAGGCTTTCATATAAAACCAAGGTAAAAGGTTGACTCAGTAGAAGCAGCACTAGAAACAGGGTCAGAAGTGGGGCCTGGGAGAAGATTTGATCAGCAGATGGATGTGGGAAGGAAGTAACCCTCATCCTCCAGTAAAAGGCACAAGGGTAACAATCTGATTCCTTACGTGCTCAAGCTGGGGTCATACTCAGAATGTTCCTTCAACCTGGCAGGCTCTGTGTGGACATCAAGGTCAGAAGATTCTTGTCCCTTCTCAATGTGGTTCTTTGAGTCCAAAAACCTGAAACAAAGATCTATGCTTAAGGCACTGAAGAAAACCTGCTGGGGTGGGAAGTCATCAATGAACCCAGACAGGAGCCATCAGGAAGGGAGCAGAAGACACTGTTTGGTACCAGCTCTGGTGGGAATCACATCTACAAATCCTGTTTCAGCTTGCAGCATCACAGCTGAAGGTCTTTTATCTGAAATTATCATAATATCAGAGAATGGTTTGGGTTGGAAGGGACCTTAAAGAGCATCTAGTTCCAGCTAGGCCCCATCCAATTGGGCTTTGAACATCTCCAGGACTGGGAGATGTTCACAGGGAGATGCTCACAACTTCTCTGGGCAACCTGTTCCAGTGCCTCACCACCCTCATGAAGAAGTATTTCTTCCTAATGTCTCATCTCCATTGAGCTTCTTCCAATCTGAAGCCATCTCCCTTCATCCTGTCCCTCTCCTGTCACAGAAGATGTGAGGCCCAGAAGAAAGCACTTGTGTCAGAGTTCTTTGGGCTGTCAGATGCTTCAACCACCTCAGGACACATCACATTTTGCAGAGCTCATAAATGCCCAGGTAGCACTTGCTGGGATCTGTGGGCAGCAGAAGCTACTGCTGATGCCAAAGGCCTTACAGCACAGCAGAAGCTGTCTCCTGGACTTCTAGAGCAAGTTTCTCTCATCCAGGTAGCTTTTCCCATCAGTGCAGGTGGGATCACCTGCTGTAAAGTGCTGTCAGAACATCCTCACTCCTGAATGCTAAGCAGAGGAGCTGCTTTGTGCCATCAGTTGCACTGGGAGTAGAATCAGACGTGGAGAGTTACAAAGTGAGCAGATCCTGTAGGTGAGTCCTGACCACTTACCCCTCATGGACCAGCTCTGGTGTGTAGCCAGCAGAAGCCCCTGTGCTCTCGTGTTCCTTTTCCTTAGGAGTGTTTCCCTCTTTGAAATCTTGGGAAGACCTGGCAAAGGAAGAGAAGCCCACTTGTGGCTGCCAGGCACAAACACCTGGAAGCTCATTCAGTGCTTACTGAGAAGAAATCAAGCCACAAGATTTTGGTGGGGGCCATTTTGTAGTCTGCTACTAGCACTGGCTTCAGCATGGCCCAAAGCATTGCTTGGAGTTCAACTGATGGGCCAAGCAGCTGCATTTTCACAGTCTTTAGCTTTTCAAAACACCAGTCCAAGCCCTGCTGTCTCCAGACACACATGCTGCTTTCTAGCATGGAAGTTGTCCTGCAGGAGCTTGGACTCTTCATGGTGGCCCTATCTCACATCAGGATGTGGACACCAGGACAGGCATCACATCTGAGACAAGGTCTGGGAATAACTTTGAGGCTTGATTTGGAATGTTCCTCTCTGTTCCTAGTATTCAAAGAATCATGGAATCATTAAGGTTGGAGAAGACTCCTTAGATCATCGAGTCCAACTGTCAACCCAACACCACTATGGCTATGAAACCCTGTCCCAAAGTGCCCTGTCCAAATATTTCTGAACTTCTCCAGGGATGGTGACTCCACCACCTCCTTGGGCAGCCTGTTCCAATGCCTGACCACTCTTGCAGGAAAGAAACTGTTCCTCGTGTCCAACTGTTCCTCATGTCCAATGCAAACCACCCCGAGGCCTTGAGTGACCTGTGCTAGTGGGAGGTGTCCCTGCCTATGGCAGGGGGCTGGAACTAGATGATCCCTGAGGTCCCTTCCAACCTTACCATTCTATGATTCTATGATTCTCCCCTGGTGCAGCTAAAGGCCATTTCCTCTCATCCTATACCAAGTTACTTGAGAGAAGAGACCAACTCCCACCTGGCTCCAACCTCCTTTCAGGGAGCTATAGAGAGCCAGGAGGTCTCCCCTCAGCTTTCTTTTCTCCCCCAGGTCCCTCAGCTGCTCCTCACCAGCCCTATTCTCCAGACCCTTTGCTAGCTGTGTCCAGCTTCTCTGGACCTGTTCCAGCTCCCCAGTGTCTCTCACACTCCTGAAGGGTATTTTTGTGGCCAGACTCACTCATTCAGTGCACCAAATGATGCCACTCAACTCACAGAGTCATAGAATGGTTTAGGCTGGGTAAGACCTTTAAGGTCAAGTCCAACCCTTAAGCCAGCACTTGCCAAGTCTAAACCATATCCTTTATCATCACATCTTCACAGCTTGGAAACCCCTCCAGGGATGGGAACTCCACCACTGCCCAGGGCAACAACCACCTCTGTCTAGGATGGTCCAGACAGTTTAAAGCTACTCAGACAAATGGCCCTCACTATGCTGCTGTCCTTGTGCCTGATGTTTCCTGATCCACCAGAACTTTCAAGGCTTTCAGCAATGAGAAGGAGATATCAGCAAACATGGGGGCAGCAGCCCAGGTCCTTACCTTGCTTCATTCCAGTAGGGCTTGCTGTATGGTGGGACCTCAGGACTTGTGTATCTGCTCTTCTGGCTGCTGCTTCTCTCCTCATAGCCCAGGACAGACCTGACCATCAAAGATAGACCTATTACACCTTAAACCAGCACAGGAACCAGTGCTCTAGTGACCACTGTCTGCTCACCAGGCAAGGCTTGTGTCAACCTCTGCTCCTTACTCTCTCAGTCCAGGATTTCTCTCTAGGGACCATATTTAGCCCTCAGATGCATTTTGAGGTATCTTAGCCACCCCTCCACTCCCTTTCTGCCACCTCACTGCAGCATTTCACTGTCAGTGAAGCAGAAGGTGGTGACTGAACCCCAACAAGCACAGGAGCAGCAAGAGGAGAATAAAATCTGGAGTGTTTGTTCATATCAGAGGTGGAGGAGACAACCAAACATCTTGGTTTATTTCACAAGCTGTGCTTAAACCCTTAGCAGAGTCACCTTCATCCTTGGGGCAACAGCAGTCAACAGCAGCCCTGTTCCATGCCTGCCCATATAAGACTTCCCCTCATGCTCAATTTCACTCATCCACTCCCTAAATTTAATCCATTTTTACCTTCTGAAGGAATATTCTGTGTCCTCTAGATGCAGAGGAGCTCTTTCAGTAGGAGGAGAAGGGACATCAGGCTGCAAGCTTGACCTGTCAAAAGAGAGGAAGGACTCTGCATTTCAGCAGCTTGCCAAAGGCTTCAAAGGGAGCTTCTGTGAAATAACAACTCTGGGCTTGAGCTGAGACCAGGAAACATGAAGTGGTTTCCTCAGGGAGTTGATTTTCCTCCAGAAAAGCACATTTTCACTCTCTCTAATCAAGAAGAAAAGGGGCTGCTAGTGGAACTAATGTGGTTCCTTGGCCTCGGTTCATGCATCTTGGCTGGATACACAACTCCTCTGGCCTGGCACAGGATCAGGCACCTGGGACAAAGCACAGCACGAAGAACTTTGGGGAAGATGTTCCCCCAGCAGCAGCTTGGGTTTTGCACTATCCTCCTGGGAGCATTGTGGTCCTCCTCAGCTCAGCTGGAAGGGTTGAAGACATAATCTTCTCACCTGTGGCCTTTGGTTAACAAAGACATGGAGTCAAGTCCCAAAACAATGGGCTAAAGCAGCTTCAGGGACATTTGTGTGTTTGCTGGCAGCAGCAGCAGCAGCAGCTCTTCCCTGACTCTAGAATCACAGACTTGTTTCAGTCCAACCCTAATAGTTTGACTCGATGAGCTTCAAGATCTTTTCCCACCAAACCCATCCTCTGATTCTAACCCAACCAACTCACATTAGTTCAAGAAGAGAAGATGAAATATCTTGGTCCACTCTGAGCTAGTGGATCAGGTCCACCCCACCTTTGCAAGTGCTGCTCCCAGAGCAGAGGTGTTTGGGCAGTGCTAGCTGAGGGAAAGGTTCCTTCATGCTAAAATTGAGGAGAACAGGTGAGTTTCACACTTACTTTGGGGGGTGAAATCCATTGCTGGCTTCTGTGTGCTCAGGATAACTGCAAAGGAGAGACACCAGCTTTTAGAAGCACCTTTGGTTTGGGTCATGCTCTACAACTATCTTAACTAGAGAGAGAGAGAGAGAGAGAGAGAGAGAGAGAGGAGGGATCCCTAAAACATCCCAGAGATGTTCCTCACTCTCCTCACTCCATTCCTGCAGGTGAAAGGGCAGGACACTTTGGGGAATCTCAGAAGAGATGAAGTTCAGTGGAGCATTTAGTAACTCTGAACATCATCAACACACGACAGATGCTACCAGCATGGAGCCATCTGGAAACTGCAGCCAGGACTCTTCCCAGAACAGTGGGGTGTCCTCCAGCAGCACAGACACCTCCATCTGCATGCACAGAGGGAAAGGAACTCCCCTGGCTTCTCTTGGGGGAGCTTCAAACATGGGGAACTTCAGGGTCTGGAGCCAGTAAACATAGTTCTGCTTTCTTGTCTCTAGGCTGTGTACAAGTTCCCCAGGAGCCAGCAATGTGCCCTCTTGGCCAAGAAGGCAAATGGCCTCCTGGGGTGCATGAAGAAGAGTGTGGCCAGCAGGTTGTGGGAGATTCTCCTGCCTTTCTACTCTGCCCTAGAGAGGCCACATCTGGAGTTGTGGGTCTAGTTTTGGACTCCCCAGTTCAAGACAGACAGGGAAATACTGGAGAGAGCTCATTGGAGGATTCAAAGATGCTGAGGGCATCTCTGGAGCATCTCTGTGAGGGGGAAAGGCTGAGAGCCCTGGGGCTGCTGAGCCTGCAGAAGAGCAGCCTGAGAGGGGATCTGATCAGTGCTCAGCAAGAGCTAAAGGACCTGTGGGGGGCAAAAGGATGGGGCCAGACTCTTCTCAGTGGTGTCCAATGACAGGACAAAGAGTAAGTGGCACAAACTGGAACCCAGGAGGTTCCACCTGAACAGGAGGAGAAAGTTCATTGGTGTGAGGGTGCTGGAGGCCTGGAGCAGGCTGCCCAGAGAGGTTGTGGAGTCTGCTTCTCTGGAGAGCTTCCAAACTCAGCTGGCCATTGTCATCCTGGGCAGGCTGTTGTGGGTGCCTCTGCTTTAGCAGGGGGCTTGAACTGGATGATCTCCAGAAGGTCCCTTCCAACCTCCACCATGCAGGTCCAACCTTCTGAGCACAGTGGACCTGACCATAGCCCAGGGGTTACTTAGAGAGCTGTGCTGCTCCCTGCAGCCAGGCACTGCCAACCTCTTTGCCTGGGTGAGTGTTAAGAACCTGGCAACAGTTGTTGTCTCTCTGTTCATGCACCAGAAACACCTTTCTTCAGGTCCTCATACCCCTATGCCCATTTTCACTAGTCCAGACCTGCCAGGCTGTGCAGGTCTTCTTCCCTTCCTTGCCAGTTCCTCTCTCTCCAGTTTGAGAGGGGTTAAGTAATGAGGCATCCTGCAATTTCCCTGGGACAATGCCTCACAAAGAGGAGCAGCTACATGACCCAAACGACCCCGAGGACAATAAGCCTGTTGTGACTAAGCTGTCCCTGCAGTGACACACAGGAATGTATTTATGGGCCTCAGTGGAAAGACCAGGAAAAGAGCCCAGCCTCTACCTTTTCACAAGCCCTCTGGACTTTGCTTCAGGCCCAGAAATCAGCTGGGGAATGTTTCTGCCTTTATCTTCACTGATGGATGTGAAGAATGAGCTACAATTAACTGTAGGTGCTATAGAAGCTCAAGCCAAGTCTTCTAGAGCTGCTTCAGCACCACAGAGCAAAAGGTGAGGCTGCATGTCCAGCTCTGCCTGCTTCAGCCTAGACTCAGCCCAAAATTCACAATAATAACACTGAGATAAGGAGTGATGGTTGGAACTCCAAGAGGGAGATTCAGACTGGAGAGAAAGGAGAAATGTTTAACACTGAGGGTGGTGAGAGCCTGGCCCAGGTTGCCAGAGAAGTGGCAGATGCCCCATCCCTGGAACCACTGCAGGTCAGGTTTTTGGGGATTCTGAGCAGCCTGCCCTAGTTGCAGGTGTCCCTGCTGACTGTGGGGTGCTAGACTGGATGACCTTTAAAGGTCCCTTCCCACCATTCCATGCTTCTAAGATATCTTAAAAATCTGACCTGCCTTTGTGTATGGTCCAGAGGACAAAGACTCCTGGTTAGAAGCCTACAAGGAGGGACTGATCTGTTCTTCAGCTGCAAGTTCCCTGTCTCCTGTGCAGCTACAGTGTCAGAGCTCTGCCCCTTCCTGTGCCAAGCACCTCTACCTCAGCCTTAGGCTCCCAGTCAGCTCCTTCCCTCATGCTCTCCTCCATCCAACAAAGCTTTTTACACTTCCCCACCATTCAGCCACCCCTTCAGACCTCCTACAGGGTGCACGAAACCAGAATCAATGTTAACAGAAGCCATCAGCAACTAAGCTTCAACACATCCTCTGTAGGTGGAAGAAGCTCCCCAGAGAATAGTGGTGGGGAGGCAGTTGGAGTGGTAAAAATAAATCCCATGAAGTCAATTCTTTAAGGACTCAGCCAGGGAGGAGAATCCTTGAGGGAGGTGAAGGAAAAGCAGAGCAAACTGACACATTGCAGCTTAGCCAGAAGATGAGGCACTTGGAATGCAGCCCAGGAGCAGAGAGATCCCATCTGTTGGAGACCACCAGCAGGTACAGACAATTCCTGAGCAAGGCCAAGCTTGCAGCTTCTGTTCAGCAGCACAGACCAGACTTTCTCGGCTCCTTACCCAGCTCCACGCTGTGACACCACTTCAGAGGAGGGTTTCCTGTCAAGGGCCTGCCTGTTCTCACCATTTCTGCAAAGAGAACAGCAGGAAAGATGAGCCCAGGAGATGAGGGAACACAGTGTGAGGTGTAGGAACTCTAGAGCAAGGTGCTTGGCCCAGGCAGTGGGGGCCTTGGATTGGAAGGACAGCCTGAGCAGCTCAGGAGATGGAAGCGTCTGCAACCTTGGGGCTCATCCCAAAGAGCTGAGGGAAGCCCACAGCTCCCATCTGGGTGAATCTGCTCCCAGTTTACTCCTGCTTTGTGTGGTTCTGCTTTCTCAGATCCCTTCCTCTGTAGGATGTATTGCTCCATGACTGTACTGTGCCCTGAACCATCCTGTGGATTCGAGAGGACACCACCAAGCAGAGCCAAACTCGTGCAGCATGGAGCCATAGATTCATAGAATGGTTTGGGTTGGAAGGGGCCTTCCAGATCATCTAGTTCCAACCCCCCTGCCATGGGCAGGGACACCTCCTACTAGAGCAGGTTGCTCTTTGCTGTCCCTTAGGATGATGCAGGACCAAGAGACCTGCCTGATTCCAGCAGAAATGGAGGTTGTCTCTGTAGTTTCAGTGAAGGATGTGATGGTTTGACTCTTACTGCCTGTGTCAGGGCTGCAAGAGAAGAGAGAGAAAGCAAATGTCACTCATTGCTGAAGAAACCAGCTCCTCACTGCAGCTGGCCAGAACCTCCCTGCACTGAGGTGACCTCTGGGTGAAAAAAGGACTGGAGACTAAGCACCACTGTTTTCATTGACAAAGTTGTCTTATCAGAAGCACTTTTTAAACTAAAAACACTGATCCTGCCCAGGAGATCTGTCAATGATAGACAAAGACTGAAAACAGCAGCACAAGGTCAGCTACCCAAGGGCTGTGTTAAAAACATTGCAGCCTTTTTTGTCTCAGAGTCAGGAATTCAGAGACAAAGCTGAGAGCAACTGAGGATAATTCCACTGCACTGCTCTGGTGAGGAGGAGTTCAGTGTGTTTGGGTTTTTCCCTTTCAAGCTTTTAGCAGGATGCTGTCACAGCATGGTGAGGGTTGGAAGGCACCTCTGGAAATCATCCAGTCCAAGCTCCCTGCTCAGGCAGGGGCACCCACAGCAGCTTGCCCAGCATCACAATGTCCAGCTGGGTTTGGGAGCTCTCCAGAGAAGGAAACTCCTCAACCTCTCTGGGCAGCCTGCTCCAGGCCTCCAGCACCCTCACACCAATGAACTTTCTCCTCCTGTTCAGGTAGAACCTCCTGGGTTCCAGTTTGTGCCACTTACTCTTTGTCCTGTCACTGGACACCACTGAGAATAATCTGGCCCCATGCTCTTGCCCCCCACAGGTCCTTTAGCTCTTGCTGAGAGCATTGCTCAGATTCCCTCTCAGGCTGCTCTTCTGCAGGCTCAGCAGCCCCAGGGCTTTCAGCCTTTGCTCCTCACAGAGATGCTCCAGGCCTCTCAGCATCTTTGAAGCCTCCACTGGACTCTCCCCAGTATTTCCCTGTCTGCCTTAAACTGGGGAGCCCAGAACTGGGCCCTATACTCCCTAGGGCAGAGCAGAGGGGAAGGAGAACCTCCCTTAACCTAATAGAAGTTGCCTACTTCCAGCAGAAGTCTCCCATGTACAACAGTGACAAATCTGCTTCATTTCACCTCTAGAGAGGTGCCCACAGCAGTCTCTGACCTACAGCTGCCAAAGATCTCCAGGACATCTGTGCTACACCACTTACCTGGAAGGAGGCACTGCTATTGACTTTGGCTCATTCCAGGAGGACCCAGTTGAGGTTTTTCTCAGCCCATTAGTACTGGGGTAAAAAACAAACAAAACCCAATACATAACAAAGCATGAAGGATAGAAGACTTTTAGGTGCCTCCTCCTTAGAAGGGGACTCATCCTGCTTTCTGGGCCACAGTTTTTGGGTCAGTTAAGCTGAACCCTGCTGTGCAAGGACTCAAACTCCCTTGTCCCTGTGCCACTGAGGTGACAAATTTCTGCCAAAACAGTGCCTTTAGAAACTAGTTTGTCCTATTTCCCACAGCTGGAGCTGTTTCTGCTCCCAGTGTCTTCACTTTGCACTAAAACCCAGCTCCTCAAATGTATAGATTGAAGCTCAGAGTGGTGACAAACCTGATGTCACCACATACAGGTGTGTGGTATGTAAGCAAAGGAGGGAACTGCTCCCCAGTCCTGCCTCAAACCAGCACCACAGAATTGTCACCAAAATTCCTGAGGCAGCTCCTTCCTCCTGAAAATGAAGCACTTTGGGCTGAAAAGCCCCTTTGATTGGCCTCCCTGCTGGCTCTGCTAAGGAGCAGAGTGGCAAAGAAACTAATAAATGGTGCTGCTTGGCACCATGCCCCCCTCAGAGCAGGAACAGGAGCTGAATCCCAAATGAACCTGCCTGAAAAGAGAGAAGGATTCTGCTTCCTAGGGGAAACATTTGCATTTCAGAGGATCCCAGCATGGTGGGGGCTGGAAGGTACCTCTGGAGATCATCCAATCCAACTCCCCTGCTCAGGCAGGGGCACCCACAGCAGCTTGCCCAGGATCACAATGTCCAGCTGGGTTTGGAAGCTCTCCAGAGAGGGAGACTCCACAACCTCTCTGGGCAGCCTGCTCCAGAAGCTCTTCCCTGGGGCTTGTGAGCTCCTTGGGAAGTCAGGAGTGACTGGGGTGTGGAGTGTGATCAGGAGAGGGGCTCAGTATCCCCTCCATGCACCTGATGCTGAAGTTGGGCTGCAACTAAACTCAGTTTGTCCCCCACAAAGCTGTCCCTCAAGTTCTTTCTGAACCTCTGTCCCTGTCCCCACACTTAATCATAGAATGGGAAGGTTGGAAGGGACCTCAAAGATCATCCAGTTCCAACCCCCTGCCATAGGCAGGGACACCTCCCACTAGCACAGGTCACTCAAGGCCTCGTCCAACCTGGCCTTGAACACTTCCAGGGAGGGAGCAGCCACAATCTCCCTGGGCAACCTGTGCCAGTGTCTCACCACCCTCACTGTAAAGAGCTTCCTCTTAACATCCAGTTTCAATCTCCCCTCTGCCAGTTCAAACCCATTGCCCCTTGTCCTGTCATTGCAAGACCTTATCAATAGTCCCTCCCCAGCCTTCCTGTAGCCCCCTTCAGATACTGGAAGGCTACTCTAAGGTCTCCTGGAAGCCTTCTCTTCTCCAGGCTGCAGAGCCCCAACTCTCTCAGCCTGTCCTCATAGGGGAGCTTGCCCATGTCACTTTTCATTCTGGATCTTTCCCTTTTAGCAAAGGAGATGTCATCAGGATTTCATGAGAAGCCTCCCTGCAGGTATTCAAGGCCAGGCTGGATGGGGTCTTAAGCAACATGGTGTAGTAGGAGGTGTCCCTGCCCATGGCAGGAGTATTGGACTTGGATGATCTTCAAGGTCCCTTCCAACTCAAACCATTCTGTCATTCTATCATTCTCTGTTGAGAAACCTCCATCTCCAGTGTGTTCAGAGAGCTGCTCCCTTGCAGGCAAATACAGCTGCCTGCAGAGAGGACAGGTGAGTGCACCCTGAGCCCACAAAAAGGACAAATGAGTGTGTCCTGAACCCAAGGACAGCCACCACACGGCTCCAGGATGAGGGGAATACCTGCTGTCATCTGCTGGTAACCTGCATGACCCAGACACAGTAGGACTTCTCCTCTGCTGGCTTTCCTCTTCTTCTATCTCAATCCTTTCAAAAGACAAAAAAGAGCAAACAAAGGTCACAGTCCAGCAGCTCCAGTTGGGCTTGGCCTCAGGCTCCCACTCTGGGATCATCAGCACACTGGTTTCCAACACTGTGGGCCCTCAAAAAGCAGCAGTGATGTAACCTTCCCAAGGGAAAGGTCTCTTAAAGTGTCCCTCCTCTGCTTGAAACATCTGGAGATCCCCTACCCCAGCATTTAACAGTCACCCTGGTAGAGAACCCAGGCACACAACCCCAGCAGCACCTCCTGAGGGTCAGTGACCTACCTCTTAGCAAACAAGGGTGGAAATTCTTGTGTTGGGCTGCTGTGAAGGAAACATAAAGGCAGTGGTGAGAAGTTTGTAGGGACAGACACACTTTGGGCAGGGGCAGCTCCCAGGGAGGCTCTGACCCATCCTTGACCCATATGGTGCAAGGCTTTAAGGGTTACACCACTTGAGCAGAGCTGGCAGTGACCACACTGGTGTGGTGAAACCTGAACAGATGACAGAGCAGGGGAGATGCAAATAGGAAGAGCAGCTCATTAGGACATGTTGACCTGCAGAAGCTTCCCCAAAGGGCTTTTTTAATTGGCCCTTCCTGAAGGCTGTTTTTCTTCCTGAACATAAACCTGACTCCATTCCATAGATGCTCAGAGGAACTCACAGCTGGAGCAAGCCCCCACAACGTCCATCCACATCCCATCTAAGCTGTGCTCTTGCTCTGGGCACAGCCAAGTGCTCCTGGAGCATCCCCTCCTTGCCTCCTCCTCCACCACCAAACTCTCAGTGCCTCACTGTGTCACCCTGAAGGATGTCAGGAGAAAGAGGATGTACAGTGGCCTGCAGAAAGGTCCCTGGGAGGGGACCAGTAAGGATCCTGGGAGACTGGAGGCCTTGGGACTTGTTTGATGTTTTTTCCCCCCTCTAATGAGGACAGGCTGAGAGAGTTGGGGCTCTGCAGCCTGGAGAAGAGAAGGCTTCCAGGAGACCTTAGAGTAGCCTTCCAATATCTGAAGGGGGCCTACAGGAAGGCTGGGGAGGGACTATTTATAAGATCTTGCAATGACAGGACAAGGGGCAATGGATTTAAACTGGCAGAGGGAAGATTTAGACTGGATGTTAGGAGGAAGTTCTTTGCAGTGAGGGTGGTGAGGCACTGGCACAGGTTGCCCAGGGAGGTTGTGGCTGCTCCCTCCCTGGAGGGGTTCAAGGCCAGGTTGGACGAGGCCTTGAGTAACCTGTGCTAGTGGGAGGGGTCCCTGCCTATGGCAGGGGGGTGGAACTGGGTGATCCTTGAGGTCCCTTCCAACCTTACCATTCTAGGATTCTATAATGAAAGATGGACAACAAAGCCTTGAACACCAGCAACTCCCACACATCCTTCACACTCCTGTTGCACATCCACATGTTTATATTGGGTTCTTTTTCCCCACAGAGCTGTTTTGAAACTGCAAGATCAGGATCTGAAGATGAGCCAATGTGTGTCCAGGTGGCCAAAAAGGCCACCAGCCTCCTGGCACAGATCAGCAATAGTGTGACCAGCAGGACCAGGGCTGGGCACTGGTGAGGCTGCATCTTGAGTATGAGGTTCAGTTTTGGACCCTTCACTCTGAGAAGGACATTGAGGGGCTGGAGCAGGTCCAGAGAAGAGCAAAGATGTTGGTGAAGGGTCTGGAGAACAGGTCTGGTGAGGAGCAGCTGAGGGAGCTGGGGGTGTTCAGCCTGGAGAAAAAGAAGGCTGAGGAGAGACCTTGTGGCTCTCTACAGCTCCCTGCAAGGAGGTTGGAGCCAGGTCAAGGTTGGTCTCTTCTCCCAAGGAGCAAGTGACAGGTCAAGAGGAGATGCCCTCAAGTTGCCCCAGGGGAGGTTTAGGTTGGACATGAGGAAAAATTTCTTCCCCTTGAAGGGTTGTCAAGGGCTGGCCCAGGCTGCCCAGGGCACTGGTGGAGTCCCCATCCCTGGGAGAGGGTTTCAGTGTCATGGAGATGTGGTGCTGAGGGACATACTCTGGTGGTGACCTGGCAGTGCTGGGTTCATGGCTGGACTCCATGAGCTGAAAGATCTTTTCCAACCACAATGGCTCTGTGATTCCATGACTCTATCCAGCTGCTGCTCAAGCACAATGCCCATGCAAACTGTGTCCCAAAAAGCTGGTCTGTGTTGGGTGCAGTTCAGATTTGCTCTGGTTTCCTCTTGCAGGAAACAAAACTGAAGAGCAGAGATCTGAGTCTGAAAACTGAACCTTGATTGCAGGACTGAAGGAACTGGGGACTATCACAGCTTTCCTCTCCCTTAAATGTCATCTCACCTAGTTAAGAAGACTTCCCAAGTCCCTTGGAGGACCTCCCCAGAACCTAATCTAAAACCTGTAGATACTCTCAGCATGCCTAGAGAGCTGGCAGCTGCACCTTTTCCACCCATAGCTAAGGTACCCAGGACCTTCAAAGAGTGTTGGGTCCATCACCCTTGTAAGCAGCCTCTTCCCTGTCTTCTGCCCCACTCTTGCAGGCTGAAGACTCACCCATTGCTCTTTTTGGCTGCCGAGAGGACATAGGCACGTTCCCTGCTGGCAGTGCTCCTCAGCACACTGTTGGCTGCCTCTGTCCTGGAAGGGAAAGAGGGAAGAGGTCACATTCTGCTCATTTTCTTAGAGGTAACAGATGAACAACCCAGCAGAGGCTTCTGCACACCCTGACAGAGCTCCTGTGCTCTGGAGAGCAGAATCAACAGAATGGCTTGGGTTGGAAAAGACCTCAAAACTATCTAGTTCCAAGCCCCCTGCCATGGGCACTAGCCCAACTTGCTCAAGGACCCACCTAGCCTGGCCTTGGACACCTCCAGGGAAGTGTTCATGATCTCCCTGGACAACCCATTCCCCAATCTTACAGAAGCAGCCCTACCATACAGACAAAACACATTCTACTGCTGGTAGAATGAGAGATCCATTTGGATCTGGACTCCCAAGGCAGTCCCCAGGTGCTCCAGGCTTGGAGATGGACATGCAGGCTGTGGGAGGGGACTCCTCCCTTCACTGCCAGGCTATTTGTAGGTCTCTCTGTGTCTCCTGACACAGCTGATGGATTCCACAACCCCTCTCCAGCTGCCAGATTATTTGGGGGATGCTGTCAGGCTGAATCACATCAGGCTGCCAATTATGTTGTGTTGGGAACATGGTAGCCTGGGGGCATGGAGGTCTCCAGGATGAAAGATCTGCTTCTTAGGGGTCTCCTGCAATCAGCCCTAATAGCCCATCACCAAACTGACCCCAAAGAGGTAAGTCCACTTCTCACTGCCCCTGCAGAAGAAGGTGTTTACCTGGAGGCCATACCTCTTTTTGTGTTCATCTGGAGTGAAAGGCACATCCTCCTCAGCCAAGTCCACTGATTTTTGCTTGACGTTATATGGAGCTCTGGAAAAGAGAGGGAAGGGACAGCTGGGATAAGGAGATAGCCTCTGTAGTCTGTGGGAGAAGCAGCATGAGCAAAATTCAAAACAGAATCATAGAATCATTAAGGTTGGACAAGGCCTCTAAGGCTGGGGAAGGAGTATTTACAAGGTCTTGCAATGACAGGACTAGGGGCAATGGGTTTAAACTGGCAGAGGGGAGATTTAGACTGGATGTTAGGAGGAAGTTCTTTGCAGTGAGGGTGGTGAGGCACTGGCACAGGTTGCCCAGGGAGGTTGTGGCTGCTCCTTCCCTGGAGGGGTTCAAGGCCAGGTTGGATGAGGCCTTGAGTGACCTGTGCTAGTGGGAGGTGTCCCTGCCTATGGCAGGGGGTTGGAACTGGATGAGCTTTGAGGTCCCTTCCAACCTTACCATTCTAGGATTCTAGCATTAAGTCCAACCATCAACCCAGCCCCCCCATGGTCATTAAACCATGTTCCAGAGTGCTGTGTCCAGGCATTTCTTGAACATGTCCAGGGACAGGGACTCTACCACCTCCCTGGGCAGCCTGTTCCAGTGCCTGACCACTCTTGCAGCAAAGAAACTGTTCCTAATCTCCAACCTAAACCTCCCCTGATGCAACATGAGGCCATTTCCTCTTGTTCTATCACTGGACAACTCCAGCATGCTTGGAAATGAGTGAATTCCCCTTGTCTAGCAGGTGGTTGGTGGTGGATGAGGTTGTAGAAGATGAGAATCCACCAGGCTGGTAGGAATCAGCCTGTACATTTCCACAGAATTTATTTCAGGGCTGGAATTGGTGTATGGAAATGTGGAAAAGAGTTCAACCCCTCCAGCTGTTGAACAGCAGTGTGGAAGACACTTCTTCAAGCCCTTGTCCTCAGACAGCTTTGTTATCTAAGCACCAGGGCTAAACCTAGAGGCTGCTTCATCAAAACTGCTCAGATCCATTTCAGAGAATCACAGAATGGCTTCAGCTGGAAGGGACCTTAAAGATCTCCTTGTTCTAACACTCCTGCCATGAGCAGGGACAGCTCACACTAGACCAGGCTGCTCAAGGCCTCATCCAACCTGGCATTGAGCACCTCCAGGGATAAGGCACCCACAACTACTCTGGGCAACCTGTTCCAGTGTCTCACCACTCCCATAGTAAAGAACTTCTTCCTAAAGTCCAACCTAAATCTCCCCTGCTCTAGTTTCAAACCACTGCCCCTTGTCCTATCATAAAGAGTTCCTCACCCTGGAGTCAGAGTTTTGGCACCAAAAGCTGTGTAGGAAACATCAGTAGTGCTGCTGTGCCACAAGCCACCTCCTGGTTTCAGGAAGGCCAGGAATGCTGCAAACCAAATTACTAAGCTGTAACCTCCAGAATCCCAGCATGGTGGGGGTTGGACCTCTGGAGATCATTCAGTCCAACCCTCTTGCTCAAGCAGGGGCACCCACAGCAGCTTGCCCAGGATCACAGTGTCCAGCTGGGTTTGGAAGCTCTCCAGAGAAAGAGACTCCACAATCTCTCTGGGCAGCCTGCTCCAGGGCTCCAGCACACTCACAACAAAGAAGTTTCTCCTCCTGTTCAGGTGAAGCCTCCTGGGTTCCAGTTTGTGTCCCTTACTTTTTGTCTTGTCATTGGACACCACTGAGAAGAGTCTGGCCCCATCCTCTCACCCCCCCACAGGTCCTTTAGCTGTTGCTGAGCATTCATCAGTTCCCCTCTTTGGCTGCTCTTCTGCAGGCTCAACAGGCCCTGCTGAGCCCATGCACACCCAGTGCTGCTCCCTTGGCACACTCACAGTTTCTTGTAGTCCTCAGTGGTCATCCTGTAGCCAGAAGAACGTCCCACACTGGTACCCTTTGTGGCAGTGCTGCAGACAACACAGACAACATCTGTTAGGTGACCCTGCTGAGCTTTCCTCATCCTTCACCACCCTCTCCTAGGTGAGCTCATGATGAAGACAGAGGTTGACCCCAAAAGTCCACTTCAAGGCTGCCCAGGGCAGTGGTGGATTCCCCATCCCTGGAGAAGAATCAAAGCCATGGAGATGTAGTGCTAAGGGCCATGGTTTAGTGGCGTCCTGGCAGTGCTGGGTTCATGGTTGGACTCCACAATCATGAGGGTCTCTTCCAACCCAAATGATTCCATGATTCTACAGGTTACAGCTCTGCAAGGATTCCTTGTGATTTGACCTCCACTCAAAATACTTTGCCCAATTAAACCCAAACCCAGGAGCACTTTCTCAGCCCACTCTGTCTCATGTTCTGGGGAGGAAAATAAGGAGTTGATGCCTTGTCTTTTTCCTGTGCCTGCTGAATGGAGCAACCACAGCTTCCAAGCATCTAGTAGGGCTTTAGTGGAAAGCTACAAGCATTGGCTAAAGGAAGAGAATGAGTAGAAACACAATGAGCATTGACGAGCTTTACAAGAGGCAGCAGACACACAGGTACCTTTTCTGTGCTCCATCTGAAGATGAAGAATCTGGCCCAGAAGAAGTCTTGTCAATGGTTTTTGTGAACACCCCTCTGGGGAGAAAAGGAACATATGGAATTGTTTTGCAGGAGAGTTGAAAGTAAAACTGAGAGACTTGCAGCCACTCTTTGGCCAAACAGTGTCTGTGTGTCCTGTCGGGAGGAAGATGCTGGCTCAGGACACTGAGAATCAGATGATCCTTCCCTGGAGGAGTCACCCTGAGGAAATTCCCATCTTTCTGGGCAACCTGTTGACACTGGAACAGGTTGCCCAGGGAGCTTGTGGATGCTCCCTCCTTGGAAATGTTTAAGGCCAGGTTGAATGGGTCCTTGAGCAACCTGTCTAGTGGAAGGTGCCCCCCACAGCAGGGGTGTTGGAACTAGATGAACCTTCCAACCCAAACCATTCTGTAATTCCTTCTCCCTGGCCTTAGACAACAAGGAAAATCAGATCACACACAAGCTTGGGTGTGGTGTGGCAGGGCTTGCTGATTCTGGTGGCATCAGTCTCTGTGGGCTGTAGCCCAGGTGTCAGAGGAAGCTGAAGCACACGAGGCCCATCACTGATGCTGCACTGATCACAGGGATGGTGGAACACTCCCATAGCACCTGTGTGATCATCATCTCGTGCAGAGACCTGATTTCCTGTTGTCACCATCAAACCACCTGTGACAATGAACACCCAGTACTGTCTCCTCACCAGGGTACTCTCAGAGCACCTCAATGTTCCTGACCCACAGGAGACCCCAACAAAGAGCAACATTTTCTGTGCCTGTTGCTCCTGACCCACTTCTCCTTCCCCCACAGCCCAAATGTGTGCCACTCTACACCAACCTGATGAGGTAACCAGATTGAGGCTTGGAGGCAGGAGACCTGTGCAAAGGACAGACATGAGTCAACAAAAAGCAGGAAATGCTTCAAATGCCACATTCTCAATGTCACAAATGTCCTCTTTTTATCCTGTGCAGCAGAGGGAGGCAGGAAGAGGCAGGAAACAATCCCAACTGAAAGAAGAAGTGACCCAAGCTGGCACAAAGGTGGAGGAGAATCAAGAAACTGGTCATGGTAGAGGGCAAAGCTCTTCCAGCAATAGCTCTGCAGCCAGCCAAGAGCTCTCACACAGGACCAAGCCCTTCCAAAAAGTTTTGGATTTTAGGATACTGGTCCTCAAAGCTCCTGGCTTCCTGCAGAGCCCTCATGCTCTGGCCTTGAAGCAACTCTGCTCCCACAAAGGGCTTTGCTTGCTCTGACCAGCACAGGAGTTGATGTGCAGCAGTAATCATGTGGGATCAAGGGCATGAGGGCATCTAATCATCTATATTGAAAGCATCAACCCATCCATTCATCCACCTGGGCTTTGCAGGAGGGAAGCCACACTCTTGATGAGGTGCCAGCTCCTCAGAAAACATCATGCTGAATACTCCAGGCTCTCCTCAAGGACATGGTGCCAGCAGGGAGCGGGTATGGGGAGGTGAAGGATGAGCAGATGCTGGTGAAGGACCAGTGAAAGCATGCACTGACCCCATGAGATAACAGAGGAGGGAGGCAACAGTGTGTCCCCAACATTACCTGTTGCTCTGGGGAGCAGGGGGTTTGGAGGCTGGGGATCCTCTGCCAGCCTGTCCAGACCTGGGTAGAGAGAAAACACAATGAGGAGAAGGAGGAGGAAGAAGAGGAGAGAAGCACTGGCTGGTGGCCACACTTACAGTGGGCTGCTCTTCTCATCCTCAGAGTCAGAGTTGTGGTGGTGGATCCAGCTCTTATCTCCTTTCAGGGTGGTGCGAACCTTCATCTGCTTGATGATCCTCCTGCGGTCTTCATCCGTGGGTGGAATGACACCTCCTAGGACAGACAGAGGGGAAGGAAGGAGAGAGGAGAAAGGCTGCTGAGAAAGGGCAAGCATCCAGTGTCAGCAAGGGGAAACCTCAGAGCAGCGAGCAGAGGTCTCCTGTCAGCCAGAGGTTCAGCCACTGAACCAGAGGGACCTGACAGGCTGGAGAGGTGGGCCCAAGTCAACCTCATGAAATTCAACAAGGCCAAGTGTAAGGTCCTGCACCTGGGCAGGCACAATCCCAAGCACAAATCCAGGCTGGGTGGTGAATGGCTGGAGAGCAGCCCTGAGGAAAAGGACCTGGGGGTCT
>WBNM01022344.1:0-34033 GCA_013399055.1 Ramphastos sulfuratus | reverse complement strand
TCTCCTTCCAACCTTACCATTCTATGATTCTATGATTCACTAAAGGTGTGGCAACACTTCTGATGAAAGATGGAAGCAAGCTGGCATCTAAACTTCAGGACCAACCTGCCCTGGTGCCTCACCTCCTCGGCAGAGCTTGAGACAGATTTTCCTGTCAGGGGATTGTTTAATCTTAAGGATAGATCTTCAGGAAGACCCAAGATGCCCAGTGGGTGGCCTAAGCACACATTGCCAAGCAGTGACTTTCCTCCAGCACTTCCCATCTCATCAGCTCTAGCGTGAAGCTGGTTGGGTTTGTGGGAGAGGAGCATGGAGCTGAGCCAAGGGTTAGGGGTTAGAGGAAAGCCATGAATGCAAACACCCAGCTGTCAGCTTTCTCTGGCAGCCTAAGAAAGGGGCACCTCAGAGCTGGAGGAGATACAGAAACCCAGAAGCTCATCATAGTGGGGGTTGGAAGGAACCTCTGGAGATCATCCAGTCCAAAACCCTACTCAAGCAGGGGCCCCCACAGCAGCTTGCCCAGCATCACAATGTCCAGCTGGGTTTGGAAGCTCTCCAGAGAAGGAGACTCCACAACCTCTCTGGGCAGCCTGCTCCAGGCCTCCAGCACTCTCACGCCAAAGAAGTTTCTCCTCCTGTTCAGGTGGAACCTCCTGGGTTCCAGTTTGTGCCCACTGACCCTTTTCATGTGCCTGGGCACCACTGAGAAGAGTCTGGCCCCATCCTCTTGCCCCCCACAGGTCCTTTATCTCTTGCTGAGCATTGCTCAGATGCCCTCGCTCAGGCTGCTCTTCTCCAGGCAGAACCTCACCTCAGAATCTCAGTTCAGATCTACCTTCATGGATACTGAAATTAGAGCCAAACACAGCATTTTGGAGCTGCAGGTTAGCAGGTCCCAGACAAGGAAGATGTGTCCTCTACCCATGAACAAACTGCCCTGGGGAGCTGAGCAAAGATGTCCCAGCAGATATAACTGAGCAGAGAAGGCAGAGGAAAGCCATGTCAGTGGACAGGTCCCCAGCTGGAGTTACCTTTACTGACACCCAGGGACATCATGGTTCTCAGAAGCTCCTTCTTCTTCAGCTACTGCTTGAAGACAACAAAGCCCTGAAAGAAATGAGCCAAGCAGATGAGTAGATGAGATAAAAAGAACTTTGAAGTTCCATGGGAGGAAGAACATCACAACAGCATCACAGCCACAGAGCCTGGAGGATGGGGAGTCTGTGACATCTGCACCAGAGCTGGGATTTCTCCCCATGCCATGGACTTCCAACATTAAGGACTGCAAAAATCAAATCAAGCAATCATGGTTTGGGGTGCAAGGAACCTTAGAGGTCATCTGATGACACCCCCCCCTGCATCAAGCAGGGACATCTTCCACTTCAGTCTTCCATCCTCTACTTTGAGGTTGCTCAAAGCCCCATCCCAGTTAGCCTTCAACACATCTAGGGAAGGGACCCCCAAGATCTCTCTGGACATGTTGTTCCACCACCCTCAAACTGAAGAATTTCTTCTTTACATCTAATCTCTACTCCCAAACCATTACACTTCTTTCAGCTGACCCTTGCCCATCACAACATGGGTGTGTTCTCCACACCAGTAAGTCTTCAGACTGGCCACAGAGGATGTGTTGTCCTTCCAGATCTGGGAGGCAAATGAGGGAGGAGACCTTAGCCAAAGTGCCCAGATCCATTCAGGTGGGATGGCAGTCTCTAGGACTCACAGAGTGCCATCACACTGGGGGTTGGAAGGGACCTCTGGAGATCATCCAGTCCACCCCCTGCTAAAGTAGGGGCACCCACAGCAGCTTGCCCAGGATCACAATATCCAGCTGAGTTCCCTCAAAAGAAGGAGATTTCACAACCTCTCTGGGCAGCCTGCTCCAGGCACCTTCAGGCAGCTGAGGCTGCTTGGCTGAACCTTGGGATTTTAGTCCAGAGGGAGCAGAAGAGAAGGGCTCTTGACAAAGTCCACTTGGCAGAGGTACCTCGTACAACCTCAAGATACAGCAGAGAGAACTTCTCACTGCCTGGCTCAGAGGCAGGAGTTCGTTCTTTCTTCTTGAGGGTAGCTGGGTCCCTCCTTCAAATCACCACAGCTGAGCAGCAAGGAGAAACTCCTGGAAGATATTCTGAGGCAGTAACCTCAGATATGTTCTGAGATGAGGACAAACCCTCACTTCAGATCAGAAGATCCAAACCAGCTTCCAGCTCTTTCCACCCTCCCTCCTTCCCTCACCAAAACTATCTGCTGAAGCTGGATTCTTCAGAGACTACGATGTTCATGAATAAACCACCCCAGCTTCTTCAGGAGCCTCTGAATCTAAATTTAGCTTGTCATTATCTGCTGGTGGGCTTGCCCCTGCAATGCTGCTGGGAAGCCACACGCCCAGGAGGAACGCCGAGCTCTGATCTCACCACATCACTTCTTGGCACAGCTGCTCCTTCCAGCTTGTCTCAGCCCCAGAACTACCTCATCCACTTTGCACTGGGATGGAGAACAAGCTCTCTGCTCTCAACAACACACCAAACATTAATGCCACTGTGAGCAGACAGCCCACCTCTGCTCTGACCCTTCCTACCCACACTCGGTTGGCCCTGCTCTGCAGAGAGGATTGAAAACAGCAGAGTTGTCTTGCACAGCCATGGAAAGCCTCCAAAGGATTGGGCAAAAGGATGGCCAGCAGGTTAAGGGAGGTTCTCCTCCTTCTCTGCCATGGTGAGGCCACAGCTGGAGTTCTGGGTCCTGTTCTGGGCTCCCCACTTTGAAAGAGACAGAGAACTACTGGAGACAGTCCATTGGAGGCTACAAAGATGCTGAGGGGCCTGGAGCATCTCTGTGAGGAGCAAAGGTTGAGAGCCCTGGGGCTGCTGAGACTGGAGGAGAGCAGCCTGAGAGGGGATCTGAGCAATGCTCAGCAACAGCTATAGAAGGCAAGAGGATGGGGCCAGACTCTTCTCAGTGGTGCCCAGGGACGGGACAAGGGGCAATGAGCACAAAGTGGAACCCAGGAGGTTCCACCTGAACAGGAGGAGAAAGTTCATTGGTGTGAGGGTGCTGGAGGCCTGGAGCAGGCTGCCCAGAGAGGTTGTGGAGTCTCCTTCTCTGGAGAGCTTCCAAATCCAACTGGACACTGTGATGCTGTGCAAGCTGCAGAGGGTGACCCTGCTTTATAACAGGTGAGTTGGACTGGATGATCTCCAGAGGTCTCTTCCAACCTCCACCATGCTGGGATTCTGCAAAACTGGAGGATACGTCCCTGATCTAGAGCAAATTGTGGGCAAAAGGAGATGTAGGCTACATATTGTCATGTCATGGAGAGGTTTGGGAGCTGGAGAGCTGCACCTGCCTAGCAGTGCCTGAGACCTGATTAGTCTCCCAGCAGAGATCCTCTAGAGGAAGAAGCAGAGGATTAGGAGCATGTAAGAAAGATCACAGAATCATAGAATTGTTTGGGTTGGAAGAGACCTCCAAGATCACCAAGTCCAGCCACCAACCCAACACCACCATGGCCATTAAACCATGTCCCAAAGTGCCATGGCCACACATTTCTTGAAGACCTCCAGGGATGGTGACTCCATCACCTCCCTGGGCAGGGAAGAAATTGTTCCTAATCTCCAACCTAAACCTCCCCTGGCACAATTTCAGGCCATTTCCTCCCCTCCTATCACCTGATATTAGGGAGAAGAGACAAACTCCCACCTCACTGCAACCTCCTTTCAGGGAGTTGTAGAGAGCAATGAGGTCTCCCCTCAGCCTTCTCTTTCCCATCCCTGGGCAATTCCTGACACCTGGGCCCTCTTTGGGATTGTTTTAGATCATTTATGACTCCCAGTGCACCTCAGACTCATCTTCCTAGCACAACATGGTCAGAACACTCAACCTACACACTGGCTGGTGGCAACCAGAGCTTGGCTTTCAAACCCAGCCTCTGGGATCCAACACTGGGATGTCCCAGGCCATCCATAAAAATGGGTGTTAGGATGGCTCCATTCCCCAAATTCCTGCTGGCTAAGCATCCAGCCTGAGCACCCCAGCACTACTGCAATGCTGTTAGACCACGTCCCAAGGATCCATGCTCCTACCAGAGCTCCCAGGTAGGTATGGAGGATCACCACCACCTTTGACATCACATATAGCTTATATCCAAGGAGCTTTGCTACAGGGCTAGACAGACACACAACCTCCACTTGGGAGCCAGCCTGCTGCCTGCAGGCAGGAAGGGCCTGTCCATAGGCTGCCTCCCACTGAAGACACCACCTCTGAAGATCCTCATCACGTGAATGAAAGCAATTAGAAGCTGTTGGGGAAGGAGAGGGGAGCTGAAACCTTGGCTAGATTTTAATCTTCAGGGTGTGCCTGTCTGCAGGCACCAAGCCAGCTCAGCTCTCCCTCTGCACACTCCTGGCTGCTGCAGTGGTCCCTGCCTTGCTCCAGGACCTTCAAGGTGATTTGAGATACAGGCATGAAGATGCTGCTGCTCATGAAGAGTCTCTGCTTCAGCAGCACTTCAAAGGGCAGCTCCTGGTGAAAAGCTTCATCCTGCCAGGCAGGGGACAAGAGGATGGGGCCAGGCTCTTCTCAGTGGCACCCAGGGACAGGACGAGGGGCAGTGAGTACAAACTGGAACCCAGGAGGTTCCACATGAACAGGAGGAGAAACTTCTTTAGTGTGAGGGTGCTGGAGGCCTGGAGCAGGCTGCCCAGAGAGGTTGTGGAGTCTCCTTCTCTGGAGAGCTTCCAAACCCAGCTGGACATTGCAATCCTGGACAAGCTGCTGTGGGTGACCCTACTTGAGCAGGGGGTTGAATGATCTCCAGAGATCCCTTCCAACCCCCACCATGCTGTGATTCTATGATCCTAAATGTCTCCTCCAGCCCAAACAAGTCTGATTCCATGACCCATCCCTGCCCACTCATCCAGCCCTCCACTTTGGAGCTGCTGTCCAGCCAGACCAGCACTCCTCACCAGCAACTCCCCCAAGTGCCTGCAATCAGCAGCCCATCACTTCACTGGGAAGGATCCTGCTTTCTGTCTAAGCCACTTAAAAAGACCTAATTACACCCCAGCAGACGAAACACTTCGTGTTCTTTACAAGCCAGCTGCAGCTCCCATTACCAACAACAAAAAAACAGAATTAAAACCTGCCAGCCACCCCCCTGCTTTGTGATGCCTCCACTGCAACTTTCAAGTGTTAATCCCATATTTTGGAGCCTGCTATTGCCTGGAGTTTGTAGGGCACTTGGGGTAATCTCCTCTTTGTGCTTTAAGAGCCACCTTGCCTCTCCATTTCACTCGGTGATGAGCTAGATCCAATGTTGGACCTACTTCTGAGGACTAAATGAGTGCCTTGGGAGAGGAAGCTAAGATAAAAGCATCCTGGAAATGAAGCTTTTCTGGAGAGCCCACAGGCTGCCTTTAGACTCCTGAACTGTCCCCACAGCCACCAGTTCATGTGACACCACTTATCTTCCCAGCACCTCACTCCTTGGTCAAAGGCCTCTGATGTCCAAGGCCACCAGGCTCACTTTACTGTGCTGGTGGCTGTGAGGGTTGCAAGGGGAGATGCTGAGCCAGAAGGCTGCTGTCAGGGTGGTTGGAAAGCTAGGAAAAGACAGGAGAGACAGGGAAGGATGGAAAGCCAGGAGAGAACTGGGTAAGCTGGAAGAGGAGAGATTTAGACTGGATATTAGGAAGAAATTCTTCACTGTGAGGGTGATGAGACACTGGAACAGGTTGCCCAGAGAGGTTGTGGATGCCCCCTCCTTGGGGCGGGTCAAGACCAGGTTGGATGAAGCCTTGAGCAACCTGGACTAGTGGGAGGTGTTCCTGCCCATGGTAGGGGGGGTGGAACTGGACAATCTTGGAGGTTCCTTCCAACACAAACCATTCTGTGATTCTATAAAACGGTGATAGAAGGAGAGGAAATGGCCTAAAACTGAACCAGGGGAGGTTTAGGTTGGAGATTAGGAACAATTTCTTTCCTGCAAGAGTGGTCAGGCCTTGGAACAGGCTGCCCAGAGAAGTGGTGGAGTCACCATCCCTGGAGGTGTTCAAGAAACCTGTGGACATAGCATTTTGGAACATGGTTTCGAATGGCCCTGGTGGTGCTGGGTTGAGGATTGGACTCAATGATCTTAAAGGACTTTTCCAATCCAAACCATTCTATCACTCTATGCAATGTGTTGTCAGTCAGACCTTTTCTGGACAGGTAACCAACAGCTGACCTTCCCCAGGCCACACAACATGGAGTTAAACTTCTGCTGCCTCAGGAAGGTCATTAAACAACAAAGTGTGTGTTAGCTCAGTGCTACTTCCCTGCAGCCCAGAGCCCACAGGGCAGCGCTCATGAGAGCAACCTCAAAGCCTCCCTGCCCCACCTACAGTGACACAGGACCTGCAACCAGCCTGCCAGCACAGACCACCCATGCTGTCACACTGCTGTCCAAGGAGCTCTCTCGTGTTTCTCCTGTTCCTGGGAGAAGCACAAACCTCCTTTGACCAGCTGGGAACTCGTGTACTACTGGAGGACTTGGCCAGTGACCTGAATGCTGGCCCTTGGCTGCGAGCAGGACTGAGGTCAGTCATGCGGAAGAGGCTCCTGGTTTAATCATCACTGATGTTTGCTGTGACCTTCACTGCCCTCAAATTAGAGTGCATTTTTAAAAATTAGAGTGGATTTAAAGCTTGCAAAAGGTTTGAAACTTCTTAGTTTGAGCTTCCTAAACTCTGCTGTGGGTTTTGTCATCTGCAGGCTAGGAAGGTGCTGAGGAGCATGGAGCATCTCTGTGGGGACCAAAGGTTGAGAGCCCTGAGGCTCCTGAGCCTGCAGAAGAGCAGCCTGAGAGGGGAACTGAGCAATGAGATAAACGACCTGTGGGGGGCAAGAGGATGGGGCCAGGCTCTTCTCGGTGGTGCCCAGGGACAAGACAAAGGGAAATGGGCACAAACTGGAACCCAGGAGGCTTCATCTGAACAGGAAGAGGAACTTACTTGGTGTGAAGGTGCTGGAGGCCTGGAGCAGGCTGCCCAGAGAGGTTGTGGAGTCTCCTTCTCTGGAGAGCTTCCAAACCCAGCTGGACATTGTGATGCTGGGCAAGCTGCTGTGGGTGCCCCTGCTTGAGCAGGAGGAGTCAACTGTATGATCTCCAGAGGTCCCTTCCAACCCCCAACCATGCTGAGATTCTGGGATCTAGACTTAAATCAGTGTCCATGTCCCTGCTCCCCAGCCCCTGTGACAAAAGTTGGTTTCACACCACCTTGGTTTAACATGCAGCAGAGGAACCCAAACTTTTACATCCCCACAAGAAAGAAGGTCAGGCAGAGGAAGCTTCTCCAGGTAGATTAGGTGGAACCTCAGACACTCTGCCCCATCCAGGCCGGATTCAGGTGTGGGATTGGCAATCCCAGGCTGCCCAGCAGTGATCTGGAGGAGGCTGGGCACAGAGCTTCATTTCTCCTGCCTTAGCCAGAGTAACAAAGCAGACTTTGTGCCAGGGCAATGCTTTTGTGTCAGCTGTTACCTGATCTGCTGTGAAGCCAGAGCAGCCTGGAGAGGCTCTAACCTGATCCTGCAGAAACCCTGCCAGACCTAAATTAACCCTTTACATCCATTTCACCAGGCTGCCAGCTGTAAAGGGAGGGGTTTTCTAACTGGATTAGCACTTTGTGACACCTTCAAGCTAGATTTAGCTCACCTTTGAACTCTGACTTGAAGAAAATGTTCAAGCTCAAGAAGTTGTTCAAGGCTAAGCTGGATATAGCCATGAGCAACCTGGTCTAGTGGAAGGTGTCCCTGCCCATGGCAGGGGGGGTTGGAGCTGGATGATGTTCAGGGTCCTTTCCAAATCAAAGCATTCTAGGATTCTGTGAGTCTATGAACATCCCATGCCTGGGCAGGGTGGACACTTCCACCCCACTCTCTGCACTTAGAATAATTCTTGTTGCCACCCATTTCCCCACGAACTCACAGGAACTCACCCTGACAGCCCAGAACCTGCAATTCAGGAGGCTCATCCCACCTCACACACACAGGTAGCTGAAGGTGTTTGAAGAGGGACCTTGGCAAGCAGGCTCTGAAAGGCCAGGCCCACAACTTGAGGCACACTCCAAGATTTGAGCTGTACCTCAGTATCCCAGTACTGGTTCAGTGTCAGGAGCAACTGAGTGGCTGGAGGCTTTCATGAGAAGCCAAACTGATGTTTAATTGTCACTGAACTCCAGAAGGGTTCGTAAAACTCAAGCCCAGCTGCATGATTACCCATTTTGGTTTAGTGGTGATGGAAATGTTGGGTAGAAGGTTGGACTTGATGATCTTAGTGGTCTTTACCAACCTCAATGAATCTCTGATTCTACACAGGCAGGGCGAGGAGTCCTCATATCTCAGACCACCTTTAGCTTCTCTGAAGGACAAGGTTTTGACTTCTGCCCTCCACCTTTTCCATGCAGCAACTATTCAACACTGACACAGCCAGTGTTGCTATCACTAACTTGGTGACAGCAAGAAGCACCAGGAGATTTCCACAGCCAAGCTTCTGAATAATCAGCAATGTCAGAGCTGAAGCAACCTGACATCAACCTTCTGGGCTATTGCTCATGGCTACCTTGTTCAGCACATCCAGAGGAGAAGGAGAAGTTTTAAGGAGCTCTAAGGAGAAGCTTTAAGGAGCTCTAAGGAGAAGCCAGGCTCCAAGAGGAGGCTCTTTTCCCCCAAGATCCTCTGCTAGAGATGCCTGAAGAGTCAGCTGTCAGCTGGAGAGGATGGATGGTTGCCCTGCTGTGATGACATCTTATGTCTCTGCCACAGTTCTTTCATGATGCTGGTCAAATAAACTGCACCACAGAATGAATCATAGAATGTTTGGGGTGAAAGGGACCTTTAAAGGCCATCAAATTGCACACCCATCTCTATCAGGGTGTCTGCCATGACACTGAATATGAATCACAAAAGCACCAAGCACTTGGAGCTACAGCTGAGCCTGGCTGGCTGTGTAGGATCTCTGTGGAGAGTCTCAACCCAGCATCACAGTTCCTCAGGATCTTGCCCACTGCAACCTGGGGTCAATGAATGTCTCCTCTTCCCTGAGAATGGGGAAAAAGAGAGGGATGAAATCCTGCAATTTCCTGTCCAGAACTCATGAATGTGACCAACCCAGACACGTTTCAGCCATGTCCAAGACAACAGCTGCAAAGCTACCAAGGCACCATGACAACTTCTTCTAATTCATGTGCAACCACCCACACACCCCTCCAAACAACAATTTAATCCAACCACAAGCTGGCAAAGCTCCTGAAGCTAGGCAAGTGGGGCATCAACTTAATCAGAACCATCACACAAACCTGCCTGTCTCAAGAGATCACCCGAGGGGTCCCACAGCATGACCACCACCCCCCTAAAACACTCACTGCTGTCACTGCCTGAAATTACACCCACTAGAGTGAAAAATGCTCTAGCACAGCTTTATTAGTCTAATTACATAGGCAATAATTCCTAATTGCTGCACTAATTTCTGTATTTGAAAAGGAAGGAGGATGTGAAAGCCCTTTTACCGCACCCACATGCCACTGACCTTAAGCCTTGATGTCTGGAGATGAAAGCAAGAAGGAAGGAGAAGTTTGTTTTGCTTTCAAGGGCAGAGCTTTGTCTTTGCATCACAGATCCACAAATAGAGCAGGACAGAAAAAAACCTCCTTGAGTCATGGAATCATTCAGGTTGGAAAAGACCTCCAAGATCATCCAGTCCAACCCCTGCTGCTCATGCAGGGGCACCCACAGCAGCGTGCCCAGGATCACAATGGCCAGCTGGGGTTGGAAGCTTTCCAGAGGAGACTCCATAACCTCCCTGAGCAGCCTGCTCCAGGCCTCCAGCACACTCACAACAAAGAAGTTTCTCCTCCTGGTCAGATGGAACCTCCTGGGTTCCAGTTTGTGCCCACTGCCCCTTGTCCTGTCCCTGGGCACCACTGAGAAGAGGCCAGCCCCATCCTCTTGCCTCCCACCCTTTAGCTCATGTGGTGAGCTGATCTTCTTGTACCCCACAAGAATGGCATGGACCTCATCCCAGAGTCCCCAGATCATCAAGTTTGCAAAAGATCTCTAAGACAGTCTAACCTTCTACCCAGCACCTTCATGACCACTAAACCATGTCCTGGAATTGCCATGTTCACAGGTTTCTTGAATACCTCCAGGGATGGTGACTTCACCACCTCCCTGGGCAGCTTGTTCCAAGGCCCGACCACTCTTGCAGGTAAGAAATTCTCCAGGATATCACAGAGAAGGTACAAAATTCTGCCAAAAAGCCTCTCAGTATTTTTGGAAAAGAAACCCAAACTCTGCCAGTTGTGGAAATCAGGAGCTCCAGCTCCAGCAGGAGAAGTTCCTGGGAATAGGTTTAATGTTTTATCCTCTGCCTGACTGAATAAAATAAACCAGGCTAAGTACAAGGTCCTGCCCAGTCTGAGCGAGGACATCTCTGCTCCCCAGCTTGCTATGGTGCAACCTCTCCAACTCACTGTGGAGTAATCTCTCCAGCTCAGGCTTTGTCCTGGCCACCAGAGGGGTGGGGATGGGGTGCTGGAGACAACATTTACCAAGCTCAAAAGCAGGATGAAGCAAGGACAGAGGGAGGTGCTCATCTCTGCACCAGCTCCACCACTCCCAGCCCTTCCTTTCCAGGGAACTGGTTTCATACCAGTTCCAAGAGACACAAACCAAGGAGGAGCAGGAGAGACCAAGATCTTCAGCTGTACCCCCCTGTCCCACACAGGTCCTCGTTGGAGGTGGGGTGGTTAGAGATGTAGAAAGGATGCACCACACCCCAAGCCTCCTGAGAGGTTGCTATGGGTCACAGGCTGAGATCTGAGCAGTGTTGTCCTGACTCTGCTCACCTTGCCCACACACAGACCCCTCCCAGTTAGCTCACTGCCATGTCCCCTCCTCTAAGTCAGAAATTTAGGGGTGGGGGACAGGGCAGACTGTGGAAGGGCGTGGGGTGAGAGGCAGTGACAAGGAACGAAGACTCAGACCCAAACCTTCCTCCTCTGCCCAGTTTTGGTCCTCAGACAGGTACCATTGATCCACACTTCAGTCCCACACTCCACAGAAGAGAACTCCATAGAATCATGGAGTGGTTTGGACTGAAAGGACCTTCAAAGCTCACCCAGTCCAAACCCCTGCACTCAGCAGGGACATCTACAACTTGAGTAGGCTGCTCAGAGCTCCAGAGCCCAAATGTTTCCAGGGATGGGGCATCTCCCACCTCCCTAGGCAACCATCTCCTCATGCTTTAAGAAATCAATTCCACTCTCTCCCATCCCCACCAGAGGGTTAGGAAAGGAGAACCCTCCTCTTCCTCCCTCCCAGGCAGAGGGAGCAGGTGAAGCAGAGAGAAGCAGCAGCACCCCAAATGCCTTCCATAAAGCTCAGAGGACCAATCTCCCTGCCCAGCCCTACCTGTGGAGGCTCCTCAGCTGTGGCTTCCTCCAAAACAAACAAAACAAAACAAAAAACAAAAAAAAGACCGGCGTGGAGCAGTCCCCAAGCAATCTGCAGGCACTTTGAGGCTCCCCAAGGGCTGGCAGCAGGTATCTCCAAGCCTCCCTGGCAGCGAGAGCAGCTGTGGGCGAAGCTGAGCAGCCTTTACCTGCCAAGAGAGGGCTGGCTCCTGGAAGCCAAGCCTTGTTTTGAGGAGGAGACTTGGGTGTGTTTTGCCCTTGAGGGAAATCAAACAGGTTTCTCCATTCAGAGGACAAGGTCTCCCCTCCCTGTAAGCTCTCCTTTTGCATTCCTCACATTCTCCAGCCAATGCCACCTTCCCCAGCCCAGTGCTGCTATGGGACAGCAGAAAGCAGCACACACTCCCCTGCTCCACCCCCAGCTCTCCCCGCACTCAATTTCTTCTGCAGGTCTGTCCTGCATCAAAGGGCAGCAGCACGCCAAGGCCATACAGGTCCCCCACTGACCCTGAGCGAGCTGCTTACAGCAGTGGGACTCCAGCAGCAGCAGGGACTGAGGCTGTAATTAGCACTCAGCACTGATTGTCTCGTTCTAATTGTCAGTTGCAGGGCTGTGATTATTGCTGCTCACTGCAGAGGAAACTGCCGCCTGTTCCGCTCTTTCCCGCTTGAGTTCCTCTTCTAACTGCTGTGGTCACCACAAGATCCCTGAGATCCAGCTGTGGCGAGGCTCCAAATGGACACAAAACCTTTGGTTACCTCAAGATCCCTGAGATCCAGCTGTGGTGAGGCTCCAAATGGACACAAAACCTTTGGTTACCTCAAGATCCCTGAGATCCAGCTGTGGTGAGGCTCCAAATGGACACAAAACCTTTGGTTACCTCAAGATCCCTGAGATCCAGCTGAAAGGGTTCTTAAAGCTTAGAACAGGCTTCCCATGGAGACAGTTGAATCCAAATCCCTGGAGGTATTTCAGAGATGCAGAGATGTGGTACTGAGGGACATGGTTTAGCACCTGACTTGGAGTTAGAGAATGGTTGGACTCAATGATCTTAGAATCATTTCAGCTGGCAAAGTCCTTTATGATTCTGTGACCCCTGGAGACCACAAGATCCCTGAGATACAGCTGTAGTGAGGCTCTTAATGGTCACAGCAAGACCCTTGGGTCCACTTTTTGCCAGTTCCTAAAGGCCAGATGTTGGGGATGTGAGTTTAGAGTCCAGGACTGCCACAGGTTGGTAAGAAGGTGATGAAGACCTAACCAAGCATCCCTCAGGACCTCTCTCCACCACTGCAACCACCAGCACAGACTGGTGTGAACCCATCAGAAGGAACTCCAGGTCTGTAGAAACATAGAATGGAATCACAGAATTGTTTTGGTTGGAAAAGACTTCTAAGATCTAGCCAAATCATCAACCTAAGACCACCATGGCCACTAAACCATGTCCCCAGGTGCCAAGTCCACATGTTTCTTGAACTCCCCCCCAGGGTTTCTTGAACCATCTCCCTGGGCAGCCTGTTTCAATGCCTGACCACTCCTAACATCCAACCTAAACCTCCCCTGGCAAATTTCAGGCCATGCAGGAGATGAGCTGATGGAGAAACACTGCTCTTGTGTTCTCCTTGCACCTTGGTAAGGGATCTGCTGCAGGATGGTGAGCAAACAACCAGCAGGCCATGCTGGGATGTGCTATAACAGGGCTAATAACCCAGCCCTGGCTGGCAGCAGCACAGTGAAGATAACATCTCAGAAGCCCTGTTGTCAACCTTGTTGTTCCAACCCCAGCTCTTCTCTCTGCTCCAGTCAGCAGCAGCACAGGCTCAGCTGAGCTTTCCTCCACAAAGGCTGCTAGAGATCCCAGCTGAGATAAACTGAGGAGATGTCACAGCCACAGAGGCACATCCTGAGCTGGGAGTGGGCACAGAGGGGTGTCCAGCTCAGGAATGGCTTGAAGTGGGCTCTTGCAAATGCAGCCCAGACCCTACCTCTGAAGCATCCTCTGCTTGAGGGCTCCAGCTGACAGTGCAGCTTTATTTTCGGCGAGCCCTGAGTCATCCCTGAGTTTGCCGAAGGTTCCTTCAGGTTCCTTCCTGGAATAACAGTGACTAAGAACCTAGGTAGCCTTTTGGGTACAGCAGGTTCTCTGCCAAGCAAGCAGAAAGGACACTCCAGGGTCAAAAGGCCAGGATATTTTTGTCCCCAGAGTGAAGACACCGTTCCACAATCAGCATTCAAACAAGATCCATAGGATGGTTTGGGTTGGAAGGGACCTTAAAGATCTTCCACTTTCAAATCTCCTGTCATGAGCAGGGACACCTTCCACTAGACCAGGTTGCTCAAGGCCTCATCCAACCTGGATGAACATCTCCAGGGATAGGGCATCCATGACCTCATGCTCACAATAAGTGATTTTTTAACACTAAACTCCAAAGAATTGGTTAAGAAGATCCTAACCCAATGCACCGAGGAGCTGAGTGTTGGGTTTGGGTTTTTTTTTTCCACTGTTTTGCTGAGTTGGCAACATCTGAAGCTGAAACATTAGTTGGCCATGAGTTTGTTCTCCTCAGAAGAGAGGAACCCAGCCAAGAATTGCTTTTCTAATTAACTCACAGAAGATAGGTGCAGGATGAAGTCATATTTTGTTATTAGCTTGAAAACGCAGGTCCAAGCAGATGTAGAAACCATCCAAAGCCAGGTCTGAAAGGCAGGGGTGTGGCAGCAAGGTAAGAACAGCAGGGAAGGTGTTTCCAACCTGGCAGCTCCATCACAACACCATGGACATGTGAGTTGTTGGTGAAAGATAGGCTGTGTGGCACAAAGCCTCATGAGGTACAGCCAGGCCAAGCAGGAGGAGAACCTCAACACAAACGACTGTTCGAGCTGGTCTGAGCTAGAGCAGAACTGGTTCTGTTCAGGATGGGACTTCTCAGCTCAGCCTCTGCTCAGTGAGGCACTGAGACATTAGTGATACCATGGGAGATGGAGAATCACAGCACCACAGAATCATTTTAGTTAGAAGAGACCTTTAAGATCAAGTCCAACCCTTACCCCAGCACTGCCAGGTCTCCATCAAACCATGTTCCTCAGCACCACACCTCCATGGCTTTGAAACTCCTCCAGGGATGGAGACCCCACCACTCCCTGGGCTAACCTAGGCCAGGCCTTGACAGCCCTCAAGGACAAGAAATTGTTCCTCAAGTCCAATCTAAACCTCCCCTTGGGCAACTGGAGTCTGTTTCCTCTTGTCTATGTCCCACACATACCTCAGCCTACAAGCACAGCAATGTAAACCACAGCTTTGTCTTCTATTTCCCAGTAAGGAGAACAGGACAAGGACACTTTCCCCCTCCTTTTTCTTTCTTTTCCCTGGAGAAAAGGCTTTTCACACTTAGTTCAGCTGAAAATAACTCCAGCCAACCACACAGACAGCTCACCTTGACCTGGAGACCTCCAAGGCTGTGGTATCAGCCCAGTTCACAGCACTCCCACAAACAAAGCCCAGTAAGCACCTCTGTGGTGCTCAGCAGCTCAAACAGTTAAGGACAACCAGTCCCAAACAAGCCTTTGTGGGTTTATCCCAATTAAGCTCTTAGATGAACCTCTCTTTCCAAAGTCTAGCTGGACATCATTCCCACCAGCAGGCACTGGAACCCTGATGGGTGGTTTTCTTCCTCATAATTACAGCAGCACTTTTAGTTCTTTAATGAGGTGGCATTTCCAAAATCACAGCAGTGGCCAGAGGCAGAAGAAGGCTTTTTTGCTAGTAAGCTGGTCTGTGTGTGACACCTGGAAGAGCCACCAGGTCACTCCAAAGCAGAAGCTAAGAGACCTTCAAGGCTGTAGGTGGAAGAAGAGCCCCTCGAGGCTGAGGGTGGAAGAAGAGCCCCTCGAGGCTGAGGGTGGAAGAAGAGCCCCTCAAGCCAGTCTGAAGGGGAAGAAGAGTCCCTGAAGCACTGAAGTCCATCAGGACATCTCCTGGTTTCTCAATACCACTTTCTCCTGCTTACCTCTGCCCCCAACCCTTGCACTGAAGGCGGAAGGAAGGTGACTAACCCATCAATCCTTTGGGCCTCTGCCAAGGGGACAGCAAACCCAAGCCTCAGTAGAGACGGAGCAGAGCTGTGATGAGTAGCAGGGTGTAAAACCACTACACCCATTGGTTACGAGGGAATCAAACTGGTTTTTCATGAGGTGTCATTACAAAGGGCTGCCAGCCTGGCCTCACCTTCCTCACAGCAGGCAGGACACAGCCATCCACCCTTGGCTATTTGCTGCTAAGTGGGCAAACACTGGAACAGGTTGCCCAGGAAGGTCGTGGATGCCTCCTCCTTGGAGGTGTTCAAGGCCAGGTTGGATGAGGCTTTGAGCAACCTCATCTACTGGAAGGTGTCTCTGTCCATGGCAGGGGGGTTGGAACTAGATGATCTTCCAACCCAAACCATTCTACGAATGAATCTCAGCCATAGTCATGAAGACAAACCTGCAGACGAGGTCAGGAGCTCTCAGCATTGGGACAAAATGATCTTGTCAGTAAAGAGAGGACAAAAGAGAGGCTGTGGCCAAGCCTGATGGCTTTGCTGTGACAGCAAACCATGTGCACGCACCAGGAACGGTTGGAATTGGTGATCCTGAGGGACTTTGCCAACCAGAATCTTTTTGTGCTTCTGTGAACAGCAGAGCCAGGCTCTGCTGCAGGCACGGGAGGAGAGAAGGCTGAGGGCAGACTTCACTGCAGTTACCAGTTGCAGAGGCAACTGAGCTGGTGAAGGGTCTGGAGAACAGCTCTGATGTGGTGCAACTGAGGGACCTGGGGTTGTTTAGTCTGGAGAACAGGAGGGCAAGAGGAGACCTCACTGCTCTCTACAATTCCCTAAAAGGAGGTTGCAATGAGGTAGGGGATGGTCTCTTCTCCCTAAATTCAGGTGATAGAAGGTGAGGAAACAGCCTGAAATTGTGTCAGGGGAGGTTCAGGTTGGAGATTAGAAACAATTTCTTACCTGCAAGAGTGGTCAGGCACTGGAACAGGCTGCCCAGGGAGGTGCTGCAGTCACCCTCCCTGGAGGCGTTCAAGAAATGTGTGGACATGGCACTTGGGGCCATGGTTTAATGGCCATGGTGGGGTTGGGTTGAAGGTTGGACTCGATGGTTTTTGAGGGCTTTTCCAACCCAAACACTTCTGTGCTTAGGGAGATGCTTATTTATTTCTCAGCACCAGCTCAGCAAGCTTCCTCCAGGCTCTGAGGCAAACGAGCTGCCTTCCTCTGCCAGAACAAGGAGCAGGTTGCACCATCACTCACATCTGTGGAGCTGGCACTTGGCAGAGGCTTGCACAAGCCTTAGCGAAACTCAGTAAACACTTCTCGCCATCCCGGAGCAGAAGACAGCCCACTCCTGGCAGGCTTGGCTCTGCAGGGCTAACAGGTGTGGGAACTCCTGCTGCTGCCTGGTGATCACCAGCATCAGCAGCAAACAGCATGCACAAGGATCTACTGGATCAAGAGGTGAAGCTCTCAGAGAAGGCTGCTCCACATCACTGAAGGTACTGAGTTTCCACAGTGACAACCACGTGTGGTGCAAATCTCCTCCTCCACCTGAAACCCCCTACACACCCACCTCAGGCTTGGCTGAAGTTTGCCTCTATGCCTTCTTGCCCACTGGACATGCAAGGTCGTTTCTGACTTGCTTTGTCATCAGTTGTTCCTCTTCTCTGATTGCAGGAATCAAAGCAAGCCACAATTTTCCCTCTTTGGCACTGAGGTGTGTCTGGAGAGGAGCTTCCCTTGGTATATCTCAGACCATAAAGCTTCTCCTCTGCATGTCCCCTCTGCAGCCTCTCTGTAAGAGGAGAAATGGGTTCTGGTTATCTTAGCTTCACCTAGAAAACCACAGACTGGTTTAGCATGGGAGGGACCTCATAAGTCATAGCATGGCTTGTGTGGGAAGGGAACTCCAGAGTTCATCTAGTCCAGGTCCCCTGCAGTAAACAGGGACACCCCCAACTAGTTAAGGTTGCTCAGAGTCCTACCAAGCCTGACCTTGAATATCTCCAGGGATGTGGCCTCCACCGCTTCCCTGAGCAACCTGTTCCATCAGCCTCATATTAAACTTCTTCCTAATGTCCAACACCCCCTGCCATGGGCACTTTCAACTAGATCAGGTTGCCCAAAGCCCCATAAAAGAACTTTTATTCCTCTTTCTTTCCCTCTCCTTTCTCTAGGGTAAGCAACAGAAGCTATCTCCATTATCTCTCTTAACTGCTTATCAAACCAAAACCACTCTCAGGTCAGCAAAATTAGGAGCAGCAGCAAGAAAAAGCCAGGAGAGCAAAGTGAGTGAGATAAGAACTTTGACAAGAGCCTTTGAAGTCTATAGCAGCTCCTTGAGAGTATCAGTGAGAACAAGAGATGGCAGCTGCATTTGACCCTAGACATTTGGAAGGAGCTGGTGAGCACTTCGGCTTTGCAGCCTCCTGTTGGCTTGCTGACACCCACAGAAGATGAAGGTTGGGAAAAGGTGGCATGATAAATAAATCCTAGGCAGGGAAGTAGAATCATAGAGTTGTTTGGGTTGGGAGACCTCTAAGATCATCAACTTCAAACTAATACCAGCATGGCCATTAAACCATGTCCCAAAGTGGTATGTCCACAGGTTTCTTGAACACCTCCAGGGATGGTGATTCCACTACCTCCCTGGGCAGCCTGTTCCAATGCCCGAAAAGTACAGATGGATCTCTTTGGACTTGCCCAGAAAACACCAGATGGGGTTTATGAAGGTGCTTATTGAGTTGAGAAAAAAGTTTGATCAGAGAGAGAGCAGAGGCTCTGGATAAAGTGAGGTTCTTTCTCTGTGGTGGCCAAGATTGAAGCACAGCAAGTTGGGCTCCACCACAGCAACAAAGCCTGTTTACTTCTGGGCTGGAAAACAGAAGCCTCTCAGGCTGCCAGGGGAAAGGCTGGGAACTGACCTAATTCTAGAGGGAGCACCAGGAGAAGCCAGCCCCAGCGTGACGCAAGGCTTCTCTCCGTGCCCAGCTCCGGGCAGCCACTTACCCCCACGCAGCCCAACCTCTGCCTTGCCCTTCTTGGGCTGAGCCTGCTTTGCATCCAGCAGGCTTCAACTTCCACTGCCTCTTCTTTCTGTGGCATTGGCACCTACTGGTTCTCACCCTCACCTGGACAGTCTAAAGACACAGGGAAATGAGTTACCCTCCGCTGGCACTCTGTCCAAGGGCCGAGAGACAGCGGTTCTGGGGACTGATGGCATCTGCAGAGCCGATCTAGCTGGGAAATGCCATCTAGAGGCCACAGCTTGCCCTCTTTTCCAGAGGTGACTCCACAAGCCCCCAGCCTGCTCCACAGCTCCAGCATCCTCACAGCAAACCATCACTGGGCACCACTGAGAAGAGTCTGGCACCATCTTCTTGCCCCTCACCCTTTAGCTCTTGCCAAGCATTGAGCAGATCCTCTCTTAGGCTGCTCTTCTCCAGGCTGAGCAGCCCCAGGGCTCTCAACCCTTCCTCCACACAGAGATGCTCCAGCATCTTTATAGCTTCTCTTTGACTCTGCAGTAGCTTCCAGTCTCCTTGAACTGGGCAAACCAGAGCTTGGACCCAGCACTCCAGATGAGTCCTCATTTTTCACCACAAGCATTCCTTTCAGGGCACAATTCATTTATGTTTCTCTCAGTGGGGCACTGGCACCCATTTACAGACACAAGCAGCCAAGAAAAGGTCTCTCCATGAACACTAAGTTTGTGCCAGTGTCTCAGGTACCAGGGTCACTGGAACAGTTTGCCTCAGGTCAAGGATAGCCCCATCTTGGCAGTGTTCAAGGCCAGATTGGACAAGGCCTCAAGCAACCTGCTCTAGTGGAAGCTGTCCCTGCCCATGGCAGGGGGGTTGGAATTAGATGATGTTGAAGATCCCTTCCAATCCAAACCATTCCATGAATCTATGACACAGCTTAGATCTTTGAGAGCAGACTCTGCCTCCCAGCAAGATGGGCTGGAGGCTGACAGAAGAAAACCTAGGAACCACAGGGCTTGTTTTGAACAAGTCTCTGAAGAACTGAACTCTGGAATTCAAACTTTAAATACTTAACCCTACAAACTGGAGGGAGAGGGGCAACAGAAAGCCAAGGTGACTGACCAGTGCAAACCAGAACTGTCCAAGCAACTGGCCAGTAGTTACTGCAAGATCAAGCAAGGCAAAGGTTGGTAAACCCAGCCAGCTGTTGAAGCAGCAAATAACAACTGCCAGAAAAAGCAGCTGTCAGAGGCTGAGGCTAAGCTAAATGAAGAGGATTGGCTCTGGTTTAGCTCAAACCAGGACAAAAGCTCAACATAAAACTCTCCAAACCTCATTTCTCCAGGACTCCTGCAGCACATGGAGCAACTAGAGGAAGTTAAAGCTCCTTGAGGGAGGCAATTCTGCAACTGGAAAACACCAAAACTCCTGGGGAGCCAGGAAGTGGCAGAGAGGGAAGCTCCAACTCTAAACCCTTCATTTAAAACCAAATCAGAACTGCAGCACTTACAAGAAATTATAGGGTAAAGGCCACTTAATCTAAATGTCAAACTAAGCAGCTTGGAGAATTTGATAACCCTTTTCTTGGGGGGGAAAAAAAAAGATTTCTTCATGTACTAAGTGGTCAAATTAAAAAAAAAAGGGAAAAAAAAAATCACCATTCCCAGCAGTAAAATGTCAGAGAAGATGAGAGCTTTGCACAGGAGGATCTTCCAACCCATGCAGCTCTTATGGGAAGAGAGCCATGGTGAAATAAGAAGTGGTGACTGACCACAGCAAAGGTTTCTCCCTCCCAGAAGGAATGATTAAAGTCCTGTTCATGCTGAGATGCTCAGAATCAGCTCTGCCCTCTCAAAGATGGACCACAATGGTACAAAGTCATCTCTCCATGATTTATTTGGGTTATTTTTGAGCAGAAACAGGCTCCTGCAGAAGCAAAGGCCTATGCTTCCTTGCAGAGAGAGGCCTCTTCTCAGGTTTCCTTCTGACGCTGCAGCAAGAAGCCAAAGAATCCTGGAGGGAATAACAAAACTCTCTTCAGTGATTGAAGAGATGGTGGCAGAGCTCCATATTTTTTGGCATGAGCCTCTTGTCTAGCAAAAAATGCCAAACCACAGAGAAGAACCAGTCCCGAGAAGTGTTTCATTCCCCAGCCTGCAGCTCTTGGAGGAGGTGGCTGTTATCACCAGAGCAACAAAACAGAGGAGGGTGGGGAGAGAAGGTGAAGGAATGCTGAGGACTGAAGAGGGCACAGCAGGGCGTTTGGTCACAGTCCACAGGGTTCAGCAGCTGCTTCAAACCAAGAAGTCACATCAAAGGACAAAACTGTCAGCACAGCTACAACGTGGGGGGGGGTTTAGCCCTGATAAAATCTTCTTGATAACAGGGAGGAGGAGGAAGGGCTTGAGGAAAACTCCCTCTTCCAGAGAATTAGTGACATTTGCTGCAGTTTTCATAGGAGATGTCAAAGGAATTACAAAAATCAAGTGAAAGAGAATCCATGGAGGACTTGTCAGGCCTTAGCCCTGCGCAGCTGGGGGTAGCTCTGCACAGTCCTCTCTATTGCTTCATCCAAGCTCACCACTGGTTTGTAGCCCATGTCCCTTTTGGCCCGTTCACAGCTATAGTAGTGAAAAGTTCCAGCTAAGGCCACCCTCATCGGGGTGAAAGTGGCCTTGATGGTGACCAGTGGGCTGAGCACCCACAGCAGCAGAGACAGGAAGAGGGCCAGGTAATAGGCCAGCCAGTAGGGAATGTGGTACTTGGGAGGGTCGTAGTTCAAGCCAGTCAAGATGCGGGACATGAAAGCCCAGAAGGGGACCGGCTCATCGTTTGTGATGTGAAAAGCCTGCAAGAGAGGAAGACACAAAGCCAGGTGACATTGTGGTTTTCATCACCTTGTCCCTCTGGTGGTCCATCTCATGTTCATGCTGAGGGGACTGACATCCCTGAGCTGTCTGAGAACACCGTCGTGAGAAGCTGCTTCGCACTAACCACCTCTGACTGAGAAGTGACGAAGTCCTTCTTGGCTAAGAAAGTCAGAAACTTCAAGGAGTGGGTTGGGTTGGAAGGGACCTCCTAGTTCCAATTCCCCTGCCACAGGCAGGGACACCTTCCACTAGCCCAGGTTGCTAAAGGCTTCATCCAACCTGGCCTTGAACACCTCCAGGGAGGGGGCATCCACAGTCTCCCTGGGCAACCTGTTCCAGTGTCTCCTCGCCCTCACTGTAAAGAATTTCTTCCTAACATCCAGCCTGCATCTCCCCTCCTCCAGCTTCAACACTGCAGGCACCCCAACACTTCTAACACTGCAAAGCTTCAGATCACTCATAAATGCTCAAACTGAATGACACAGCACAAAGCAAACACATTAGGACACACCCAGAGCATGGAGATGCCATGACCATCTATAGAAGTTTCTCCTGTTGCAATCTCCAGCATAAAAGCTCAATACTCATGGTTCTTATGGAGGCATCTTGGTTGCCCACAAATCCTTCTGGATTTCTGTGCTGTAAGCTTCTTGTGAAAGAAGTCCAAGTTTCTTCATACATCTTAGAACCATTTAGATCAGAAGAGAATTTTAAGCTCATGGAGTCCAACCCTTAACCCAGCACTGCCAGGTTACCACTAAACCATGTCCCTCAGCACCACATCTACATGGTTTTGAAACCCCTCCATAAATGGGGACTCCACCACTGCCCTGAGCAGCCTGGGCCAGACCTTGTTAATCCTTTCCAGGAAGAAATTATTCCTACTGTCCAACTTAGAGGTCCCCTGGAGCAACTTGAGGCCCGTGTGGTTGCACACAACAGTCACCAGATGAGGAACCATTGATTATGCCCACAGACAGAAAACCCTGAGCCATCTGTGTGTACTGGCTTCTCTCATCTCCAAGATAAGAAAAAAATGAGAAGACAAAAAAAAATCAGCAGAAACTACAGAGCAGGTACTTGAAGCCAAGCAGGGCTTGCAGATGAAGTTCAGCTAGTGGACACCCACTCCTGCCCCCTCACTAGGTCCTTCCTTACCTTCCCGCACAGGGGAGAGCCCTTCTGAAGATTTTCTGCAGCCAGGATGTGTCCATGGACCACATTTTCCACATAGGTGAAGTCTACCAAGTTCTTCCCATCCCTGCATGGAGAACAGGAAGTTTAGCTGAAAATCTGCTGCGGCCAAAGGAAGGACTTTCACACAAAGTCTATTTATTCCAAGGTTTCTCCCACTCTCTCATGCTGCAGCTTCAGGTTATATCCCATCAGAGGTGAAACTGCTCATTTTAGAGAGCTCAACTCTCAAGGCACTCAAAATTTACATTCCTGTAGCAGCACCACTTCTAAACCTCACAAGTTCTCAAGTTTGTAGGTGTTGCAGGTCCTGCAGGTCTTGGAATCAGCAGAGAGTGATCCACAGAAGTAGAACAAAGAGAAACACAGAGTTGGTAGCTGGCAGAAAGAAAAGTCACTTCAGGACAAGCTTTCAATTAAAACTTTCTTGGCTCATGAAATTCTAACTTAGTCCCTCAATAAGCCAACCTCAGCCCTGGCTGGAGCAGAGTTAACCCACTGTGAGACATCTATTTCTATACAGGCACAGAACATCAATCTGCTGTCACCTCCTAGAGTCCAGCTAAGTCAGACAAATGGTTTGTTACAAAATCACCATCACACTCCTTTGGCCATAAAACCAGGATTGCTGCAGTCAAGCATTCTCAGTGTCCTGCTCTGAGCCAGACCAGGGCTGATTCTGGTCAGGATGGGACTTCCCAGCTCAGTGTGTGCCCAGTGAGGCACTTTTTAAAGTTCAGGGCAGCCAGGGGCTGTTTCTATGCAGGGAGAAGCTGATAGGGAGAGCTCCTGCCAAGGGCTGGGCTGCTGAAAGGCTCTGCCTTGGCCTTGCTCCTGGGCACATCAAGGGCACTGCCACACCTTCTGCCCCACTTTGTGGGACAGGATGGCAAAAGTGGCACCTGCAAGGAGGAGCAGACAGGACAGGTGACCCTCAACTACCCAACAAGGGATTCCATAGCATCTTCAGAGACATCTGAGGGATCACCAGGGCCAAGCCTCTATCCCTGGCCAGTGTCCCAGGAGGAGTCTGTCCCTTCTGCCTTCCATCCTGATCCCTGTCTTCCTGAATCCAGCTCCATAATCCAGCTACTGAATCTGTTTCCCATCTGCTTCTGAGTCCAGTCTGGGACTTGCCCAGTGCCTGCCCCAGCACCAGTGGTGCCGATGGTGACCTCATTGCCATCAGGGGTTGGGTTCCATCTTGGTTTGTGTATCTGTCTCTATTTCATGGGATTGTCCTTCTTGACATCCCAGCTGGTTTAGTTTCTTTCCCACCCCAACAGTCTCTCCTTTCTTCCCTTTGTTCCAGACAGCCCAACCCTGACCCTTCAGAGCTGCAGTTTGTGAGGTCAATTCCGGGCTGAACTTTAAGAATTAGGACCAAAAAACCCTCTCCAAAACCTCTCTTCCCTTCCTTCCTTCTACCCTAGGCACACATCCCCACATGCAGACACAAACAAACCAGTTCTTTGCATATAACAGAAATCTTCTCTAAATTAAAGAGCACATTTCGAGAGCATAAAGCAATGAATAAAAACATTCTTAGTAGTAAGCTTGGACTATTTCTTGCTCTAAAATTTCTGTGGTCCACAAGAAGCTCTTCAAGGCTCAATATCTTTGATCTTGTATTCAGAAATATGCAAACCCTGCCATAAAGGCTTTTTAATTGCAAGAATCTCAAATGCCACAAGTGTATATTAACTAAATTAGCAGCGAGCAGCCTGAGCTCTCTCATATCTAAAAGCACAGCTCTTCAGGCAAGGCAAAGACAGCTCAAGCCACTGATCTTTTTGCATGATGAACACTCACCCTCTGAGTGCATGAATCCCTTGATTTTAAATACAGAATGCTCAATTCTCTTCATGAACCACTCATTTCTCCTTCCTTTCCTTCCCTTCTCCCTCCCTCCTCCTTCCTTCCTTTTCCTTCTTCTCTTCCTTCCTTGACCTTCATTCTGCTTCTCCTTCCTTCCTTCCCCTTCCTCCCCCCTACTTGCTTCTCCTTTCTTCCCCTTCCATCTTTCTCCTTTCCTTTCCCTCCTTTCTTCCCCTTCCTTCTCCTTTCCCTTCCCTCCTTCCTTCCCCTTTCTTCACCTTCTCCATCAGTGGAAAATGGCTCATAAGATAAAATAAACAACAAAATATCCTATTCCATAATATCCCAATAAAAATATCCTATTCCATAATATTCCAAATATCCTATTCCAGAATATTCTATTCCACAGCACCACTCTTGCTTTAAACTTACTCCCTTCCACAAGGGCTTTGTAGAGTCTGCATCAGTTTTACTAAAAGCTACTCAATGCCTGAGCCTTGCTCACCCAATGATGAACTTCATTTTGCCACTCTTAGCTGCCTGGATGAGGATGGGAACCAGCTGAGGGTCTCTAGGACCAAATATGCCATGGGGACGAATAGCAGTAGTGATGAAATTGTTGGCTGGGTCATTTGCACTGAGCACTTCCTGTAGGGACAAAAAAAGATCACCAAAATCAGGAGAGAGAAAGGTCTCCCTATCCCAGAACAAGGCAGCCCTCAGGAGCAGGATGATGGGTGAGCTCCAGAAGGAAGGAGGGAGGGAGGGAAAGAGGGAGAGAGGGACAGAGGGAGGGAGAGGGGGAGTGGAACAGCAGGAAGAGAAGTCCCCATCCTTACCAGACTTCCCTCTTTGTACTGAGCATGATGTTTAAGGTCTGGAGCCAACTCAGGGCACCTGTCCTGGCTTCTGTCCCTCCCAGCTTAATCCAAAGTGCTAGTGGCCTGCAGCCCATGGCAGGCCTAGGATTCCATCCCAGTGAAACCAGTACAACCAGCCACAGGAGACAACTGAGTACTATATGGAGTGCTAGAGAGCTGCCCAGAAAGCAGCCCCTGGAGCATGTCCATCAGCCTGCCTCAGGAGATGGTCATGGGTCACCTGGGAAAGATCCAAGTGGCAGCCATCTGTCATCCTTCTGTGTCCAGAACAAACAACCCCAGAGCTCACTGAGGGTGAGGGCTGAGATCAGGCTGATTTCTCTTAAAAAAAGGGAATTTTCTCTGTCAGCTGCACTCTGGCAGCTCTGGCAGCCATTGCTAGAAGTGATTTCCTTTGTGATCCCATGAATGAGACATTTCATTTCATGAAGAGAGGTTCTGGAGGGCAAGGGAGATCTGTTGAGTCTTGAGGGGTCCCTTGTGTCCCCCAGGTCATGCCCTACTTTACAAGGGCAACTTCAGGCACTGAGCAAAGCAACATCAACCATATGATGACAAATACCTTCTCCTGCAGGATCTTGGTCTCTGTGTAGTAGTCAATAGGTTTTTTGGCATAAGGGAGGTCTTCAGAGCCATTTTTTATGTCTGTGCCCTCAAAAACCACACTGGCACTGCTAGTTAACACCAGCTTCTGCAAGAGATAGGACAGACAAGGTTTGTTCAGAGCCCAAGACAAAGGGGACATTATTTACAGAGGCTGAGTGAGGACAATGATGGTGTTTAATCAACTGATTCTACAGACAATGATCTGGAGGGGGTCGAGGCAACCACAGGAAGTCTGCAGATGACAGTAAGATGGGAGCAGTGTTGGTCTGCTGGAAGGTAGGATCTGGTCAGGCTGGATCAATGGGCTGAGGTCAATTGTGTTTCAACAAGGCCAAGTGCTGAGTCCTGCACCTGGGTCACAACAGCCCCATGAATTCTCCAGGCCAGAGTGGCTAGAAACTGCCCAGTGTAAAAGGACCTGGGGATGGTGGTTGACAGCACCTGGAGATGAGCCAGCAGTGTGCCCAGGTGGCCAAGAAGGCCACCAGCATCCTGGCTTGGACCAGCAACAGCATAGCCAGCAGAACTAGGGTAGGGATTGTCTCCTTGTACTCAGTAGTGGTGAAACCACATCCCAAATCCTGGGTTCAGTTTTGACCCCCTCACTCCAAGAAGGACATTGAGGAGCTGCAGCAGGTCCAGAGAAGGGCAATGAAGCTGGTGAAGGGTCTGGAGAACATAGATGGTGAGGAGCAGCTGAGGGAACTGGGAATGCTCAGCCTGGAGAAAAGGAGGGTAAGGTGAGACCTTCTATCTCTCTACAGCTCCCTGCAAGGAGGTTGGAACCAGGTGAGGGTTGATATTTCTCCTCTGTAGTACCAAGTGATAGGACAAGAGGAAATGGCCTCAAGTTGCAGTTTTGATTGAACATCAGAAGAATCTTCTTCACTGAAAGGGTTCTCAAAGATTAGAGCAGGCTCCCCAGGGAGGTGTTTGAATCCCCAGCCCTGGAGGGGTTTCAAAGAGGCAGAGATGTGGTGCTGAGGTTAAGCACCAGCCTCGAGGTTGGATTCAATGATCTTCAAGATCTTTTCCAACCAAAACAATTCCATGATTCCATGACTCTAATCAACCACATCTAGAAGAATGTGAGCTAACAGATGATCTAATGCATGCCCCTGCTCACTTCAGGGGGGTTGAACTAGATGACCTTTGGAGGGCCCTTCCAGCCCAAATAATTCTGATTCTATGATCTGAAGCTGCAGGTAGGAAAGCTCCCACTGCTTTAATTGACTCTGTCACATTGGCTGGCACTACCTGAAGGGGATTAAAACATTTCCAGAAACATCCAGGGCAGGCAGTCAAGAGAAAAAACACCTCCAGGAAAATCAGAGTCCTCTTGGCTTGGCACATGCCAGCTTTTGACAGGTAATGAGTGTTTGGGAGATTTGCTCATCTTGACAATCACAGTATCACCCAGATTAAACCCAGAAAGAAGAATTATCTTGGTTTTTGTTGGCTAAAAATGTACCCCTGGTGGATTGGAAACAGGAAGGCAGTGATGTATCTGAGAAACCAGGCACGGGTGGTTTGAAACAAGGTCTACATTGTAACACAATAGATGACTGGAGCCAAGAGCTCCAGCCAGACTTAGCTCCTCACTCTGACACTGAGCCAGACTAAGCCTGAAGGTAAACACCATGTGCCTTGTTCCCTACAAGTTTGTTGCACAGAGAGGGGGAACATCCAACAAAAAACAGATTGTGGGGTTGAAGGTCTGATGTGAGACATCACTCAGTTCTAAACCTTTCTCCATTTGTACATGGGCACTGTGGAATCAGTCATAGAACTGTAGTGGTTGGAAGGGATCTCTGGAGATCATCCAGTCCAATCCCCTGCTAAAGCAGAGGCACCCACAGCAGGATCACAATGTCCAGGTAGGTTTGGAAGAGATTGCACAACTTCTCTGGGCAGCCTGATCCAGGGCTCCAGCACTCTCACAACAAAGAAGTTTCTCCTCCTGGTCAGACAGATCCTCCTGGGTTCCAGTTTGTGCCCACTGCCCCTTTCCTGTCCCTGGACACCACTGAGAAGGGTCTGGCCCCATCCTCCTTCCCCCCCACAATTCCTTTATCTCTTGCTGAGCACTGATCAGATCCCCTTTCAGGCTGCTCTTCTGCATGCTCAATACCCCCTGGACTCTAAGCCTTTGCTCCTCACAGAGTTGCTCCAGTCTGGGCTGCTCTTACCTGAACTCCAGCTTCTTTGCAGGCTTCTATAACTGCTTTGGTTCCCATGAAATTCACCTTATAGAACAGGTCCTTGTTGTCACTGGAAGGTGCTGGTGACGCACAGTGAAAAGCCACTGACACACCTTGTAAAGCTGGGAGCAAAGCCTGGAAGATAAAAAGCATGAGACAGCAGTGAGGTGACAGCAGTGAGGCCTACTTAGAGAGGAAAAGGAGGAAGGAAATAAAAGTTCTTTATTGCATGGAAAGAAAATTGCTACATTTCAAGTCACCACAGCCAGCACGGGCTGATGGCTTTCTCTGATGGAGTCACTACAGCAGTGGAGAAGGGAATCAGAATGGTTGAGGTTGGAAGTGAGCTCTGGAGATCAGTCTCATAAGAAGAGCTCTAGATGTTGTCTATCTACACCTCTGTAAGGCCTCTGACATGATCCCAAACAACATTTTTCTCTCTAAATTGGATTTGATGTGGGACTGTTCAGGGGATAATGGATTGATTGAATGGTTGAATCCTGAGGGTAGTGGTCAATGGATTGATGTCCAGATGGAGACCAGTGACAAGTGGTATCCCTCAGGGGTCCATACTGGGACCAGTGCTGTCCAATATATTCATCAGTGATACAGGCAGTGGGATTGAGTGAACCCTCAGCAAGTGTGCAGATGACACCCAGCTGAGTGGTGCAGGTGATGTGCCAGAGGGATGGGATCCATCCAGAAAGACCTGGACAAGCTGGGGAAGTGGGACTGTGAACATCATGAGGTTCAACAAGGGCAAGTGCAAGGTCCTGTATTTGAGTCAGGACAACTCCTAGAATAACCCATCTTGGAGAACAGAAGGCACCAGACAGACATTATGGTGGTCTTTCAGGACTTCAAGAGGGCCTACCGGAAAGCTGTGGACAGACTTTTGAGCAGGATCTGTTGTGACAGGACAAGAAGTGATGGTTTGAACTCAAAGAGAGAGATTTAGCCTGGAGAGAAGGGAGAAATGTTTGACACTGAGGGTGGTGAGAGCCTGGCCCAAGTTGCTAGAGAGGTGGCAGATGCCCTATCCCTGGCACCACTGCAGGTCAGGTTGGTTTGGGCTCTGAGCAACCTGCTCTAGATGCAGATGTCTCTGCTGGTTGCAGAGGGTTGGACTGGATGAGCTTTGAAGATTCCTTCCCACCCAAAAAACTCTGGCATTGTGTGATTCCTCTGTGATTCCTGTTCCTTCCACAAAGGTGAGCAGCTGGAATACCCCAACTTCCAGGACCTTCACAACTTCCTCACCTTGTGAAGCAAAACCACAGTACATCACCTTTTCTTTCCAGAAAAGAACCTGGGAACCTTCAGAGACCTGGAGGCTACCTAGACTGAACTTGCAGTAGCAAGGTATGAGACTCAAAATGCCCTTAAGACAGAAAACTCAGCTGGTAGCAGGTCCAACAGCCAGCAGAGCCCCATGGCACAAAGCTCAGACATGACACTTCATACTGGTGGGAAGACATCTCCTCACAGGGCAAACAAATGCTCCTGCTGAGGCTCAGAGGCATGACTGAGTTAAGGCAGGAGGCTCTAGCTGTGAGGAATGATGTGTTCTGCTCTTCTCCTGCAGCTGAGGAGAAGCAGGAGAGCACCCACAAGCCATTACCAACAGGGACTGTAATTAGAGTGTAAAGTTGGGCTAACAGCCATGCAGATGACACTAACAAGCTGTGCTCTGTGCAGCTTCAAGCAGATACCAAGAGCATCTTCAGTGTTCTAGAGGAGTATTCTACAGAAATCTGCTTAGGCTATGGACTTCAGGAGAGGATGAGGAGCACACCTACGTACCCTTAAAAATATGTGCAATGCTTTCAGGTGGTTTAGAATCAGAGCACCACAGAATGGCTTTGGTTAGAAGAGACCTTAAAGGATACAGAGCCCAACCATCAACCCAGCACTGCTAGGTCACCCCTAAACCATAGCTCTTAGCACCACATCTTGATGGCTTTGAAACCTTCACCACTGCTCTGGGCAGCGCCTTTACAACCTCAGGGAAGACATTGGTCCTCATGTCCAACCTAAACCTCCTCTGGGGCAACTTGAGGCATTCCCTCTTGTCCTATCCTTGTTCCTTGGGAGAAGAGACCAACCCCCATCTGGCTCAAACCTCTTTTCAAGGAGTTGTAGAGAGCCAGAAGGTTTCCCCACAGCCTCCTTTTCTCCAGGCTGACCAACCCCAGTTCCCTCAGCTGCTCCTCACCAGACCCGTGCTTCAGTCACAGGGCTTGGTGCTATTTGAATGAACATTTCTTTATTCTTTCCATCTGCCCATGCTATGTGCTGCTGTCACTCTGTACCTCTTTGTCACAAAGGTCTCCCAGGAAGAACTTCACTCTGTCACTGTCAAATCTCTTCTGAATATCAAACACGTTGACCTCGTAGCCCTTCTCCAGGAGCTTCTCCACCATGTGCTGGCCTAAGAATCCTGACCCACCAATCACTGTACATTTCTTACCAGCCTGCAGGGACAGGGAGAAAAGCACTTCAGCAGCAGAGACACAGCAACAGACTGATCTGAACTTCTCAAGATCACAGAATCCCAGCACGAATTGGAAAGGATCTCTCGAGATCATTCACTCCAACCCCACTGCTAAAGCAGGGTCACCTACAACAGCTTGTTCAGGCCAGCTGGGGTTGGAAGCTCTCCAGAGAAACCACTCCAGGCAGCCTGCTCCAGGCCTCCAGCACTCTCATGCTAAAGAAGTTTCTTCTCCTGGTCAGACGGATCCTCCTGGGTTCCAGTTTGTGCCCACTGCTCCTTGTCCTGTCCCCGGGCACCACTGAGAAGAGCCTGGCCCCATCCTATTGCCCTCCACCCTTTAGCTTTTGCTGAGCACTGAGAAGATCCCCTCTGGGGCTGCTCTTCTCCAAGCTCAATAGCCCCAGGTCTCCATGTGCTGAGATTTTGTTTTGGCAGGACTCAGCTTCACAACCCAGGGCTTCCTGTGGTAGGGAAGAGGAACTGCCTGTAACAAACCCTGCCCTGATTGCAAAGGCAACAGGATCTGCTTCAGGCACAGGTAACTCAGGACACTCACAGTGTTACCCTTAGTAAGGGCAAAACCAATTTCAGAACATGTGAAACTTGGGCTTCTTCAGAGACATGAAAGCAAACAGATCAAGGCAAGGATTATCTTCTTTTAGTTAGTCATTAGTGCTTCCTTTCTTTTTAAACCTTTTGAAATAGCTGGAGTTACTAATTAACAGATTCCAGTCCGCTCACTGGTCTAACTGGACTGAGACTGAAGATCTCTCCAACAACACAGAAGGTAAGCAATGAGTCTGAGGAAGCTTTTCTGCCCTGGATGGAAAAATGTATTCCTTATTTTAGTTCACAAACCCCACCTCTGCAGCTGTACTTTGAGCTGAAGGGAATTTGAACCCCAGCAAGTCACACAAAGGTAACAACTGTTCAGCAGCTTCTGGCTTTTCTACATCCTTCAACAAAGCTTCTGCTCAAAGTGCTCCTGTTTTACTCCAAATGCCACCACATCCCTCCACTTTGCACCTCCTTGGGTGCAGCCTTTTCAGCTCCACTTCAAAAGGCAGTTCTTCCACTCCATCAGGTTTTATATGGTCTTCTCCTGCACCTTCCTTAGTTCCTCACTAAAAAGGGAGCCGCACATTGCACTTCAATGCGCTGAACCGAAGTTCTACAGCAGCAGAACAACGCCCTCTGCCTGGCTCCAAACATCAGGGTCATCTTCTCAGGCTGAATCCCAGCAGGGAGGGGGTTGAAAGGGACCTCTGGAGATCATCTAGTCCAAAGCAGGGGCATCCATAGCAGCTCACCCAGGATCACAATGTCCAGCTGGGTGTGGAATCTCTCCAGAGAAGGAGACTCCACAACCTCGCTGGGTAGCCTGCTCCAGGCCTCCAGCACCCTCACACCTCCTCTTTAGATGAAACATCTATGAAAACACATTTCTGCTAGACAAATCTTCAGTAAGCATCTTTTAAATTATAGAATCATAGAATCGTTTTGGTTGGAATAGATCTCTAAGATCATTAAGTCCAACCATCAACCTAACACCACCGTGGCCATTAAACCATGTCCCCAAGTGTCATGTCCACATGTTTCTTGGACAGTTTCAGGGATGGTGACTCCACCACCTTCCTGGGCAGCCTGTCCCAATGCCTGACCACTCTTGCAGGAAAGAAATTGTTTCTAATATCCCACCCAAGCCTCCCCTGGCACAGCTCAAGGCCATTTCCTCTCCTATCAATCCTCAACTTACCGATCTGAGGCGTGTGGCCATTTTGCAGATGGTTCTCTGCCAAGCTGATTCCTTGAAAACAGGAGAACATTGCTTTATTCACAGAACAAGACTTTTGAGAACACATTTCTAGTTGTAGCAATGAAGTTTTGAAGCCATTGTTCTAAAGCAGAAGGATGCAGTGGTTTAACAGTAATGCAAATCATAAGAGAGCAACAAGCTCTGCTCTGTGCAGCTTCAAGCAGATCTCAGGTGTATCTTCAAAGTTCTAGAGGGTTCTAGGGAAAACTGTTATGGATTTCAGAGGGAAAGGCTGAACCTGTGCAATGTCTTCAGGTGGTTTAGAATCAGAGCATCACAGAATGCTTTGGATTGGAAGTGACCTTTATGATGATTAAGTCCAACCATTAACCCAGCATTGCAAGGATGCCACTAAACCATGTCCCTCAGCACCACATCTCCATGGCTTCGAAACCCCTCCAGGGGTGGGGACTCCACCTCTGCTCTGGACAGCCTGGGCCAGCACTTGACAACCTTTTAGGAGAAGAAATTGTTCCTCATATCCAAACTAAACCTCCCCTGCGGCAACTTGAAGCCATCTCCTCTTGTCCTGTTACCTGTTCTTTGGTACAACAGACCAACTCTCACCTGACTCTAACCACCTTTCAGGGAGCTGCAGAGTGCCAGGTCTCCCCTCAGCCTTCTTTTCTCCACACTGAGCAATCCCAGATCCCTCCGCTGCTCCTCACCAGACCTATTCTCCAGACCCTTCACCAGCTTTGCTGCCTGTCTTTGGAACCACTCCAGGCTCTCAATGTCCTTCTTGGAGTGATGGTCCCAAAACTGACCCCAGGATCCAAGGTGTGGCCTCTCTAGTGCCAGGAACAGAGGGACAATCCCTGCTGTGGTCCTGCTGGCCACACTGTGGCTGATCCAAGCCAGGATGCTGTTCAGCACACACTGGCTCGTCTTCAGCTGCTGGTGGACCAGCTGCCCCAGGTCCTTTCCCACTGGTTGTTCGCAGGCCTGACAGCGTCCCCCTCACCCCATTCCAGCCCCCCAGGCCCTTCCCTAGCGCCTCACCGGACCACTCCCCACTCACCGCTCCGCCGCTGCCTCAGACCCTCCTCACCCAGCTTCAGCTCGGCCCCGCCCCCAGCCTCGCCGCCCACCAATCCCCGTCCAAAATTCCACAGGCCCCGCCCACGCCGCCGCTTCACCTCCCGCACGCCCTGGGCTGAGCATCGCGCCAGCCTCAGAGCGAGCGCTGATTGGTCCGCATCCTCCTCCCATCGACCAAGTGCATGGACGAAAGGCGGAGCTGTTCTCCTTGCCCGGAACCTCTTGGATCCGTCCCATACAGCTCTAGATCAATACCTCTTGCTCTTGTACTTTCAGCCCCCGGCTCACCAGCCAATAGGAGTGGGGGTTGCCATAGCAGCCGTGTAGCGGCGATAGCCAATGGGAAGGGGCGATACTGAGACCTGGTCTGCCGTAGGTGAAAGCGGCCCGAGGCGGCCACTGCTGCCGCTGCTGCCATTGTGAGTGTGGCCGTGCCCTGCCCGGAGGGAGCGGGGCTCACTTCCTGCGTTTTCCGCTTTCGCGGCTCCATGGGCCGCGTTGCTCCGGGGCCGCAGTGAGGGCTGGGGGCTGAGGCGGCCGCCCTGCTGCAGACCCCACCAGCCTTTCCTGGAGGTGGCCTGAGCGCCCTCTGCTTCTGGGTTCATAGAATCATTGAATCACCCAGGTTGGA
>WBNM01022343.1:10584-37051 GCA_013399055.1 Ramphastos sulfuratus | reverse complement strand
TGGGTGCTTCTGTGCTCCACCACCTCCCTGGGCAACCTGTGCCAGTGTCTCAACACCCTCATGGCAAAGAATTTCTTCCTAACATCCAGTTTCAATCCCCTCTCTGCTAGTCCAAACCCATTGCCCTTTGTCCTGGCATTGCAAGACCTCAGTCCCTCCCCAGCCTTCCTGTAGGCTCCCTTCAGATCCTGGATGTTTCTTAATCAATCTCAAGCTTCTATTTTTTAATTTTTCTATTTTTAATTTTTCTATTTTTTATTTTTCTATTTTTTATGTTTCTATTTTAAATTTTTCTATTTTTTAATTCCCTGGATTTCCTTCCCCCCACCCCCTACCCAACCCTGCAGGGCAGAGCAACATTTCTGCTGTCAAATTACCAAGGCTGCTACTCGGTGGCACCGCTCACGGCAGTGATTCAGTGGCAGGCTGGGATTGAGGGAACTCCCAGCCTGTTAGTTGGATCTCTTTGTGTTTTCCCACCTCCACCAGGCTCTGCAGCAAATCAAAGGGCAACAAATGGCTTTGCATGGTTTCTTGGAGGAGTCCTGGGCATTGTATGTTATCTGGAGGGCAGGGTTTGTGCTGTCGTAAAAGGTGATTTTATTGCCAGCTGCAACAAAGCCAAAGATTCAGCCAGGTAGAGCCTGGTGGGTTCATTGTCAACTCCCTTTTATGGCCCTTCCAGTTTATTGCTAACAGGGATTTACAGTGGGAAGAAGGGGCTGTGTGCTCTCATTAATAGTTATTAGCCTGGGTGGGTTGGATGAAAAAAGCAGCACAGTGGCAGTGCCCACCCCGGCCCCAGCCTTGGTGTTTGCCCTTCCTTACCCAGCCCTGGAGAGGGAATGGGGCCAGGATGCCTTTGCCTGGCCTTGTTGCCAGCTTGAATGGTGGCTGGAGCAAAGCTCTTCCCCATCCAGAGGGACCTGCTGTAGGTTTGGCCACCTCAGAGTGGAACATCACAAGAGAAGGCTCTGAGGAAACCTTATCATAGAATCATAGAATGGGTAAGGTTGGAAGGGACCTCAAGGATCAGCCAGTTCCAACCCCCTGACATAGGCAGGGACACCTCCCACTAGCACAGGTCACTCAAGGCCTCATCCAACCTGGTATTGAACACCTCCAGGGAGGGNCCCACCCAGCCTGGAGTTGTGCTTGGGATATAGTGGCCTTGCAGTACTTGAAGGGGGTCTACAAGAAAGCTGTTCACCAGGGCATGCAGAACTAGGAGAAGGGGCAGTGGCTTCAAACTGGGAAAGGGTAGATTGGACGTTAGGAAAAAGATTTTTCTGCTATGGAAGTGGTGAGACACTGGAACAGGTTGCCCAGGGAGGTGGTGGAGGTCCCATCTGGCTCTTTGGGGCACTGAGCAACCAGATCTAGTTGGGGCTGTCCCTCCTTGCTGCAGGAGGGTTGGACTAGAAGACCTCTAGAGGTCACTTCCAACCCAGTGCATTCTATCATTCTAAGACACTTCATTATTTTCCCTGGCAAGACTGAGGAAGATCATTTCTGTTCCAGCTGGATTCTCCCCCAAGGAGAATATTTTCTTCAGGTGGGAGGGGAGGAACTCTTTTACCATGGAATCATAGAATGGAGTGAGCTGGAAAGGACTTTAAAGGGCTATCTAGTCCAGAACCCTGTAGTCAGCAGGGACATCTGCAACTAGAGCAGGCTGTGGATGCCTCCTCCCTTGGGGGTGTTCAAGGCCAGGTTGGATGAGGCCTGGAGCAGCCAAATCTAGCTGAGAGGTGTCCCTGCCCACGGTGGGGGAGGTTGGAGGAGATCATCCCTGAGGTCCCTTCCAACCTGAGCCATTCTCTGTGCTAGGATTCTGTGACTTCTGAGCCAAACTCCATCCTTGTCACTACTGCAGCCACTGGAATTGGCTCAGTTACCACCAGCTTGTTTCCCATCACCACTGCTCTGCTGGAACAAAGCCTTAAAGGAGGCAAATTTTGGGTTCAAAAATGCAGCATTTCATGCTGCTCTGCTAGGCAATTAAAAAGCAAAGAACCAGGATGAGAAACAGCCCTGCTAATGACCTGCAGTCAGCTCCTTCGAGCCAAGTTGCCTTTGCAAAGCCAAAATGAGCTCATATCAGTCTCCAGAAGCTACCACAGAAGTTAAACATTAAGTGGTTGGAGTCGCTGGAAACTTTTTTATGGTTTCCGACTGATCACAGGTCAAGGCTAAAGCCATGGAGAGAGTCCTTTAGCTCAAGGAGCTGCCATGGAGATGGCCAAGCCCTGAGACTGGCAATAAGCCTGCACCATAAACCCCACCATATGGGACTGCTCCTCTGGGCAGGTCCCATCCCAGTGTCACAGAGGCAGGGGAAATGGAAATGTTGCTACTGCTGTTCCTAAACGTGGGAAGGATTTAGGGGGTTGACTTTCAGGTCAGGTGGAAAGGAACATCCAAGCCATTGGGTTTAAAATTCTCAACCAGCCACCTCAGCAGTTGTTGAGGTTCCAAACACAGTTTGGGATTGTCTGCCCCAATTTGACTCCAGGAGTTTCCTGGAGAAGGAATGAAAGACCTTTGCAGGAGAAAATGCATTGCAATAGGAGAAGAGGTGATGGCTGGAAATAAAAGAGGAGAGCTTCAGCCTGGGTACAAAGGAGATGTTTTCCATAATGAGGATGGTGAGGCACAGGGTGCCCAGGGAGGTGGGAGCTGCCCCAGCCCTGGAACCATTGCAGGTCAGGTTATCTGAGCAACCTGCTCTAGCTGCAGATGTCCCTGCTGAGTGCAGGGGTCTGGACTGGATGAGCTTTAAAGGTCCTTTCCAACCCAAAGAGTTGAGGACTGCCAAGGTTTTGGGNCACAGCCCTTCTAACCCGCTCCATGCTGGCATTGCCCCTCCTGGGCACAAGTGCACATTGCTGGCTCATGGGCACCCTCCCATCCACCAGGACCCCCAGACCCTTTTCCCCTTCCACCAGGTCAGTCCCCAACCTATCCTGATCCCTGTCACCAGGAGCTGGGCACCAACCTGCCTTGGAAGGTTTGAGGCAGGGCAGGAAGCTGCTGGCAGCACATCAGCTGAGGCTTGGAATCAAGTGTGGGCTTCACTCTGCTTTCAGAGAAGGAGCTAAAAGTTCCCAGGCTCCTTCTCACCATTTTTATTAATATTCAAGCTAATTAGCTTCACTGAGGGCTGGAGGAAATTGAATCTCAAGAAGCACCTAAGCTCTGCTTTAGATTTTAAGCCCTTTGGAGCTGTTGGTTCAAAGCCTGTGCTTTTATTATTATTATTATTTTATAATCTCAATTTTTTTTTTCTCTTTAACCCCTGCAAACACCTGGCCAACATTAGAGGTGATATAACAGTAATAAATGTTTGTTATTAATTGGCAGTCAGCTGACAGGGAGCAGCAGGCTCCCAGCTGAGCTGGGCATGTTTATGGGGGCATCAGAATCAGGTTTAGAAGTGCTGGAGGGTTGATCCTAGCTGGCATTCTTATGTGGGGGGGGGGATGGCCTCCTGACAATGGGAGGTGGGCACTGAGAATGGAGGTAACCCAAAGTGCCTGAAATTAGGGAGTTTAGAGGAGATGGGAAAAAAAAAACACCTAAAAAAGTGAAATAATTTCCAAGGCAGAGCTCAAAAACCTGCCCTTCCTTTTTGCCCGTTTATTAAGTAATAATGAAACACTTTTGTCAAAGCCAAGGCACCAAATTTCTGACACCAGATGAGCTCTAAAGCTAATCAGGGGATGGAAAAATGGGGATATAATTAAGGCTGCTGACAGCCCTGTGTCATTAACCTCACAGCTCTCAGGTGCCACGCTGAACCACAGCTGCAAAAGATCTTGTATTACAGGGAGGTGGTTGCAGCCCTGGAAATGAATTTGGCTTTTAATGGCTCTGTAGTGTCTCTGGAGATGCTTCCTCTGGAGCTGAAGCAATGGTAGAGGTGAAAGGAGTGACAGTCCCTGCTGGGTCCAGCTTGTTCTACCCCTTTGCTCCTCAGTGGTAAACAAGTGAGGCTGTTCTCACCCAGAGAAGAGGAGGATTTTCTGGGTAAGGGTTCAGGCTGGGGCAGTTCTGCTCTGCCCCTTTATCCCCCAACATTAATTATTATCATTATTGGGGAGTGTGGGTGTCTGCTGTGCCCCAGCAGCTGGGATTCCTGCCTGCACCCCACTGTGTGCCTGGGATCTGTTCCTCTGATGTAACCACAGGAGCTGCAGGGCTGAGATCCAAACCTCCTACCTGCTCTGTGACTCAGTTTCCCATCACACAGAGGAGGTAAAAACATCCTTTGGGAGGATGGTCAAGGGTTTGCCAGTATGGCCATGTCCTCTGCTCTTGGGATCCTGGTGCCAAAGGGAGGCTGTGAGGAGCTCTGCTGCAAACCCCTTCCTGAGTTCCATGCTGGTGGTGATGCTGGAGCAAAGCTTTGCTTCACTTTTTTAATAAGGATTATCTAAATTGTGGGGTTTTTTTTTCAGGATTTTGTTGCTTTTCAAGTGAGAAAATAGGACATGGCTGTTCCCACCAGCACAAGCACTTCCAAGATGGGCTCTGGGGGAAACCTCTTCTTGAATTCCATACTGGTGGTGATGCTGGAGCAAAACTTTGCTTCACTTTTTCATCTAAATTGTGGATTTTTGTTGCTCTTAAGGTGAGAAAACAGGACATGGCTGCTCCCACCAGCACAAGCACTTCCAAGATGGGCTCTGGGGGAAACCTCTTCTTCAATTCCATGCTGGTGGTGATGGTGGAGCAAGGCTTTGCTTCATTTTTTTAAAGGATGATCTAAACTGTGGGGTTTTTTGGCAGGATTCTGTTGCTTTTGACATGAGGAAATAGGAAGTGGCTGTTCCCACCTGCACCTCCACCATGGCCTCTGTTGGAAACCTCTTGAATCCCAATCTGGCTGGAGCATTGGGCAGCACTGGTGGTGGGGCAAAGCTTTGCTTCATTTTATTGGTTTTTTTTAAGGATTATCTAAACTGTGGATTTTTTTTTTTTTGGCAGGATTTTGTTTCTTTTGACATGAGGAAATGGGAAGTGGCTGTTCCCACCAGCACCTCCACCATGGCCTCTGTTGGAAACCTCTTGAATCCCAATCTGGCTGGAGCGTTGGGCAGCGCTGGTGGAGGAGCAAAGCTTTGATTCATTATTTTTTTAAAGGATTATCTAAACTGTGGGGTTTTTTTTTCAGGATTTTGTTGTTCTTGAGGTAAGGAAATAGGAAGTGTCTATTGTCACAAGTATCTCCACCATGGACTGTGCTGGAAGCCTCTTCTTGAATCCCAATCTGGCTGGAGCGTTGGGCAGCGCTGGTGGAGGAGAAAAGCTTTGCCTCATTATTTTTTTTAAGGATTATCTGAACTGTGGAGTTTTTTTGCAGGATTTTGTTGCTCTTGAGGTGAAGAAATGGGAAGTGGCTGTTCCCACCAGCACAAGCACTTCCAAGATGGGTTCTGCTGGAAACCCCTTCTTGAATCCCAGTCTGGCTGGAGCATTGGGCAGCGCTGGTGGCGGGGCAAAGTTTTTGCTTCATTATTTTTAGAGGATTATCTAAGCTGTTTTTGTTTTGCTTTTTTGTTCCCCCTTCCTAAAAGTGGCTGTAAGAAGAATTGGTGGGAAAGCCAGATCAGATCCAGCAGTGAGGGAGCAGCTGGGTTGATGCCAGCCTCATGACAGCAGAAACCCTTGAAGGGAGCCTCTTATCGGGGGGATCTTGGCATGTGTTTCAGGCCTTTCGCAAGGCACTCTTCACAGACAGGTACCCTGGGACATGCAAAGGGGAAGAAAAGCATTTGCCTGGGAAGCAGCAAGGCAGCTACGTCACTGCCAGGAATAGCAGCCCAGAGTCCTGTGACACAGCCTCTCTGCAAAGAAAAAAAAGAGCTACTATTTCCAGAGAAGGGCTCCGAGCCACCTCGGAAAGCACCACGAAGGACTTAGGTTGGGTGTTAGAAGGAACTGCTTCACTGGAAGGGTTTTCAAACACTGCAACAGAGCTCCCCGGGGAGGTGGTGGAAGTTCCATCCCTGGAGGTGTTGAAAAGACACAGAGATTATAGAAGTTGGAAGGAACTTGCAAGATCATCCAGTTTCAGCCTCAGGGACTCCTCCTGCCAGCCCAGGTTGCTCAAGGCTTTGTCCAGCCTGACTGTGAACTCTTCCAGGGAGGGGACATCCACAACCTCCCTGGGCAACCTGTTCCAGGGTCTCCCCACCCTCACAGGAAAGAATTTCTTCCTAATCTCCAGTCTAAACCTCCTCTCTTGCAGCTTTAATCCCTTTCCCCTCATCCTGTCACCCCCAGCCTTTGTCAAAAGTCCTTCCCCAGCTCTCCTACAGCCCACTTCAGGTACTGGAAGGCTGCTCCCACTTCTCCCCAGAGCCTTCTCCTCTCCAGGCTGAACAGCCCCAACTCTCTCAGTCTGTCCCCAGGAGCGGTGCTCCAGCTCTCTGATCATCTCCAGGGCCCTCCTCTGCACACACTCCAACAGTTCCATGTCCTTCTTCCATTGATGTGGTGCTGAGGGGCATGGTTTAGCACCAGACTTGGTTGGAGTTAGGTAATGGTTGGATTCAATGATCTTAGAGGTCTGTTCTAACAGAAGCAATTCACTGATTCCACCACCTCTGTGAGTGCAGCCTCTTATGTTGATCAATGTGCTCTCATCATTGCTCCCAAGCACTGCTGCCTGAGCAGAGGCTCTCAACTCTCCCTTGGTGTGAAAAATACCTATTAAGAGCTAATGAGCAGAAGAACACTGAACCTTATTGAGCTGGGATGGTATTTGTCACCCATCTCCTCCATCACCCAGGCAGCATCTGTTGTCCCAGGCTTCCTAAGGTGCATCTCACACTTCCTCCTCAGCGTTCCCAGTTTGCAGGGTGCAAGACTCGAGCCTTGGACAAGAAGCAAAAGCAGTCAATTATGTTTGCACCCTGTCTGCCTGGAAAGGCCTGGAGGGTGCCTTGGTGTGACCACAGCCCATCAGGAGGCTGGAGCTGGTAATAAAGGACAAACAAAAGCACCATTATCCATGTGGGACCTCGTGAGTGGGTCACACAGCCCAGCAATTCCAAGCACTCTGCCTGTGGTTCTTACTTGGGTTTAACTCCAATGTCTTTGAGATGCAAATCAGAGGGGATTAGATGCAGAGGCTGCATCAAGAAAGTCTTTAATCCAAATGGGCTATAAGATTTATTTAGAAGAGCCAAATGTCTTGTCTGGGACAGAAGCAACTGAGCTGAACTGAAACAGATGGACATAAAGGAAATTAAGTAACTCTAATGGTCTTATCCAGAGGTTCAAAGTATTTGGTCTTCTGCAGGCTCTAGCTTCTGGAAGCATCCTGGTGAGATGGGAAGCTCAGGTTTCAGTTGCAAACGAGCTTTGAAGCTCACTGGGTAAAACAATAATGATGTTTTTTCTCCCTCCAGTGTAGAGAGGGAGGGCTGCCTTCCAAAGCCTGACTCCCCAGCTAGGCTCCTGCTGATTCAGATTTGAGTTTGTGGAGCACAGCCTGGGTGGGAGGAGCAGAACCTGCTCGTGCTCTAGAGAGGGAAAAGCCACAGCACCACTTTTGTGCCATGCTGTGCCCGAGCTGGCACCGAGCTGTTCAGCAATTGGGCTCAGCGCCCTGGCAGCACAAGGCCATGTTAGCAGTAGGTCAGCTCTGTAGGTGCCTTCTCTATTCATGCACTGGGACCCAACAACAGCTCCTTGATGGCAGGTTGCCAGAGGAAGGAGAAGGGGAGCCAAGTTGTGATGAACACTTATCAGCCTCTGGCATTCTGGTGCAGCTCAGAACCGAAACTGCTTCACAAGGGCTGCTTTGAATTGGATTCCTAAACTGTCCTAAAAACTCAGACCTTGGAACAGGACGTTCAGGCCCAGCAGTGGAATGGTTAGAGCTTGATGGCTTTGCACAAGAGCAGCCAGCACTGCTCTGATGCCTGGACCAGCCTTCTGCTGATGCCAGTTTACTGTATCATAGAATCAGAGTCGTTTGGGTTGGAAAAGACCTCTAAGATCACCTCTAGATTGCACACGAGGGCTGTTGGGTTCCTCAGTTGTGTGACAGTGTCCTTATTGCAGCAGTCTGGAGTCAGGAATTTGGGGAAATCTGATGCTGGCAATAGGCAGTACAGATGGTTTGTTTACCAACAAAGGGGGAAAAACAAATAAACCCCAACCCATCTGAGTCTGAGGGTCTCTGTTGGAGACTTACCTCGGGTCTTGTGGCAGTCTTGGGGGTTTTACTAGGGCACCAGCAGTGCAGGGCCAAGGTCTCCTCCAGCTGTGCTGGATGCACAACCCCAGAGCACACATCTTGGATGCTGATAAACCACTGGGATGGAAATGTTGATAGATCAGGCAGCCCCCCGAGACCTCGCATGGCTCTGCTGCTTCTGAGGTTGGATTTGCAGTGGAAGAGCCTTCCCTGGGCTGTTTGGATGCATCTGGCCTCAGACAGCAAAAAGAAATCATCAGGACAAAATTGCTACCATCTTATTGAGCACTCCGGGATTGTCCAAATGAGTCTAGCTTGGGGAGAAGAGTTTAGGTTTGGGTTGGTTCTACTACCTCCAGCTTTCAGGCCCTAAATGGTGACAGGATGCTTGCCAAGAGTGAAAACTGAATGCACTTCTTAAAGCACTGCCCAGCAATCAAGGAGATCCCAGAGACAGATGATGGATGAGTCCTCAGGGTTTCAGAGGCTGAGCAGGGAGGAGAGAACAGTGTAGGTGGCTTTGGGCTGTTGCCTTTCTTGCAGAGCTTGGGCTGCTAGGGGTGCTCAGAGCTCCATCATCCCTGACAGGTGGGAGATATTCTTACAGCTGAAGCTGCTGAAAAGAGGTGGGAGAAACCTTTCTACTCCCCTTTGAAAACAGCCCTCCTGAAGCCCTCCTCTGCTTGGCTCATTGAGTTAAGCATCCAGAGCAGAGAAGCCTCACATGTTGGTGCCTTTGCTGCCCTTCACCTCGGCACGTTTGGAAGTGGATTAAATAAAAGGTGAGAGAAGTGGGGATGGAGGGGAGGCAGTGAGCGTGAGAAGGAGCTCATCCATTACTATGCTGTGCACAAGGCAGGAGGTCTTGGCCTTCTGGTTTGAGTGCTTATTCCCCATAAAATACATCTGAGAGAAATCAATAGAAAGAAGCAGGCAAGAACTTAAATCAAAGCGCAGGGAAGCAGCACTTGGCGAACGGAGCGACCTTGCAGGCAGCTGTCAAAAGAGGGGCCTCAGCCCAGTGAATGCAAAACCTGCCAGGGAAAAAACCAACCCCAAAAGCCCTGCAAGGCTGGCATGGAGGTTTGGGGTTGGTGAATGCTTCCTCGGCATGGGCATGGACATGGGAAACGCTTTGGTCTCTGCAGTGAGAAGCATGTGGGTAGAGTAGGCTGGTGCTGGGCTGCGTAGATGGCACAAGGGCAAGCTGCCAGGTTGCTCCTGGGACAGCCAGGAGAGCTGATGTTCTCTGGGTTGCTTATTCAGGCTCCTCAGGCATGTTGGAGATCACAGTCACAGACAATAATCATAGATAAGGCAAGGGTGGTACCTGGCTCTGAGATACAGAGCATCTTCCTTCCAGCCTTGGTTGTGCAGGACTTCATCTGGGGACCCAGAGCAGAGATCCACCTTCACCTCACCTCATGTGGAAGTGGATTAAGTAAAAGGTGAGAGAAGTGGGGAGAAGGACTCCATCAGGTCACAGAATCACAGAATTAATCAGATTGGAAAAGACCTCTGAGATCATGGAGTCCAATCTATCACCTAACACCTTCTAATTAACTAACCCATGGCACCAAGTGCCTCATGCAGCCTCCTCTTAAACACCTCCAGGCAGCCACCTCCTCAGGCAGCCCATTCCAATGCCAGTCTCTTGCTTTGAAGAACTTCTTCCTGACATCCAGCCTGAACATGCCCTGGCACAGCTTGAGGCTGTGTCCTCTTGTTCTGTCCCTGGGTGCCTGGCAGCAGAGCCCAACCCCAGCTGGCCACAACCTCCCTTCAGGGAGCTGCAGAGAGCAATGAGGTCTGCCCTGAGCCTCCTCTTGTGCAGGCTGCACACCCCCAGCTCCCTCAGCCTCTCCTCACAGGGCTGTGCTCCAGGCCCCTCCCCAGCCTTGCTGCCCTTCTCTGGGCACCTTCCAGTACCTCAACATCTTTCTTAAACTTAGTGGCCCAGAACTGGACACAGCACTCAAGGTGTGGTCTAACCAATGCTCCACCACCTCCCTGTGGTCCATGTCCTGCCCAAGGATGGAGGTCTGCCTCCAGCAGCCTTGTCCCCTCCCGTGGGATGGTTGCATCCCCTTGGGCAGGGCCACCTTCACGGGCAGGTGCTTCAGCCTGACCTTGTCAGCAGGTCACAGCAGCGTGCTGCAGACACCATAAATCTGCAAAGGTTTTTCTCCAGTCAAACTCCACCTCTGCAGACCACGGGGCACATGTTCCCATGCTGGGAAATCTGACCCCTCGGTAGCCTGAGAGACAGGAGAAGCCTGGCTTTGGTGTTTTGAATAAGTGGCTTTTTATCTGCAATCCCTTTGGGAGCATGAGCTCAGTAACCAATGAAATTATATCTGTTGTTTCAAGCAGTGAAGAAAACTTGGCCTGATGTTTATTGAGATTTATGGCTTCCCTTGAGCTTAATTGTCTTTGGGAGCCCTGGATCTTTTTAACAGTTCAGCTAAGTGGTACTAAGAAGGATGGTAATGGTTTGAGCAGCCTGCCCTCCTAGCATATCTCTTTCTCTCACACAATTTGCTGATATTTGGGAAATGGAGCTGATACACTTCCCTCCCGAGGTCACAGCTATTCAATGGTGTGAAACTCTGAGAGACAAAACCAGGTGTGAAAAGCTCCCAGCCAAGCCTCTCCCTTGGCCAGGTGCTGACTTCCAGCCGTCAGGGCTGTGCCTGAGGGAGAAGAGGGGAGGAGGAGGTGGATCTGTTCCTGCCGGGAAGGGTCACCAGGTCCTCTGCACAGCCACCCTGCTTTGTGAGCCCTTCCTACATGCCATCCTTTGTTTGATTCCTTCCTGGATGCTGTGCTTGGTCTTCCTGGTCAGCAGCAGCACAGTGGCCTGGGGTAGACTTCTTTCTTGTCCTTAGGGTCTGTGGCTTTTCCACTCTGGGCTCTTGGTTGCCTGCAGCTTCAGAGTTGCTTCCCCAGTGCTCATCTGGGGGTAAGCAGTGGAGTGACCATTGGAGAAAGAGATTTAGTGGGGGTGCTCTGGGTGGAGTAAAACCCTCCTTTGTGCTCCTTGCACCAGTCTGAACTGGGAAAGGAACATCTGAGCTGTGGAGAAGGAGCCTCCTGACCAATGCTTACCCTGTAAAGATGCATCTTGGTGCTGTGCAACTGTGGCTGGTCCCTTGGTGCTGGAGCATCCTTGTTGCTGGAGCATCCTTGGTGCTGGAGCATCCTTGGAACAGGAGGGCTCTGACCAAGAGCATGTCACTGGGAGGAGACATCTCCTTTCACACACCACTGTCCCTCACTTCTGGAGCCTTTTCATCTCCCATCTGTGGTGACCCCTGATGGTTTGTTATCTTTCCCCAGTCACCCAGCAGAGCTGCAGAGCTGTCATCATGGGCAATGACCTTCACCTATTCACTCACCCCCACCAGACCCCATGTCCGCTATGCTGGGCACTCCCAGCCCAGCCACTCTCCACAGCAGGAGCTGGGGATGCTGAGGCAGAGGTAATTACACCAGCTCGTTATGGTTCAGCAGGCCCCTTCATTAATAACCCTCAGGTTTCAGAGGTGCCTAACTGGGCCAGCTGAAGCCACATCTGGCTCTAACTCTGCAGCTGGTTTAAGCTTCCAGCTCATCTCCCACTTCCTAAGCGGTTTAGGGCACGAGCAGTAAACAAAGTCTGTTTCGTTGGGCTTTTGCGTGCTTTAAAGCCAAGAAAGCAAACAGAGGCTCACTGGGCTAATCTCCTCAGTGCAGAGCTGGAGCCTGACAGCTCCTTCCTAGGTCGTGCCAATGGGATTTTTATCTCTGATATGGCTCAAACAGTGAGCCACGGGGAGGTTCTCCCCTCCATGCGCGGTCCTGGCTCACGGGGCTTGGCACTTGGGTGTTGTTACTCTACTGCAGCATTTCTGAGTTGAATGAAGCTTAGATGTGTCCAGAGAAGGGCTATGAGAATGATCACAAGGCTGGAAGATCTGCCATGTGAGGAAGGGCTGAGTGAGCTGGGTTGCTCAGTCTCAAGAAGAGAAGGCTGAGGGGAGATCTGATTAGCATGGACCAGCACATAAGGGTGGCTGCAGGAAGGCAGAGCCTCCCTTTCAGAAGGAGTCCCAAGGAGAAAACAAGGAGTGATGAGGATGAATTACTGATGGGGAGATTCCCACTGGACTCCAGGAGAAAATCTATCACCTGGGGAGCAGTGGAGTCCCCTACATGGAGTCATCTCCCAAGGGCAGCAGTGGAGTCCCCTACATGGAATCATCTCCCAAGGGGAGCAGTGGAATCCCCTACATGGAATCATCTCCCAAGGGGAGCAGTGGAGTCCCCTACACTGGCCAGTTTGAAGACTCAGCTTGCCAGGGTGCTGGGGCAGCTCATTTCAACTGCACCATCACCTGGAAAGGTTGGACCAGATGATCCTTGAGGTCTCTTCCAAGCTGGCATTCTGTGAAGTTTGGATAAGGATACTGAAGTGTGTGGATGGCTCAGGCCTGCTAAAGGCTTCTGGAGCCTCAGGTTAGTTCCAGCCTCATTATAGGACAGAGCCCTAATGAAGTTATACTCTGATATTTTCCATGGCCACAGGTAACCAGGAGCAGCAGAGCTGTGGTGTCACACCAGGGCAGAGTGGTGCTGGCAGAGATGCAGGATTTGGGCAGGAGGTGCACAAGGAGCACTTCTGCCTCTGTTGCCCATACAGCCTGACTCAGCAGTGGGGTCCATGCTGGGGCAATGGCTTTGAGCTGGAAGAGAAGAGACTGAGACTGGAGATTAGGAAGGAATTCTTTACAGAGAGGGTGGGGAGACACTGGCACAGGTTGCCCAGGGAGGTTGTGGATGCCCCCATCCTGGAGGTGTTCAAGGCCAGGTTGGATGTGGCCTTGAGCAACCTGGGCTAGTAGGAGCCGTCCCTGCCCATGGCAGAAGGGCTGGAACTGGATGATCTTGAAGGTCCCTTCCAACCCAAACCATTCTGTGATTCTGTGTTCTGCTCACTGGGGTTGCTGCTGGGTTGCAATTGGATGAATAAAGGAACCTGCAGCCCACATCACCTCTAAACATTAAAACCTATTCCCCAGCACCAGCCCAGTGTGCAGGAGGGTGAAATGCCATGATGCTGGAAAGGATGGAGTTACATTCCATGGGGATATAAGGAGAGGAGATGGGGTAGGGAGATGAGTTGGGGGATCAAAGGGACTGAACAGACAAACCTCCAGCTGTAACCAGCCCCACCCATCAACAAAACATCCGCTCTCATAACCCACCAGAGCTGAAAGGCAAGAGGAGGCAAGCCCAGGGCTGCTCTGTGGGGGAGCTCTGGGGCAGACAGCTTGAAGGGAGGGTCAGGCCGCTTGGCTGCACAGAGATTTGGGGGTGTGTGTGTCTGGACTGCTGGTGTGTGGTGTCCAGCAGCCCCTGGGTGAGTTGAACTCTGCTCAGCAGCCTCAGACCACACAGAGTGCCCCCTAAGCTCTGAGGTGCAGGAGTTTGTGGGGAGGGTCAGGTTGCTTGGCTGCACAGAGATTTGGGGGGGTGTGTCTGAACTGCTGGTGTGTGGTGTCCAGCGGCCCCCGGGTGAGTTGACCTCTGCTCAGCAGCCTCAGACCACACAAAGTGCCCCCCAAGCTCTGAGGTGCAGGAGCTTGTAGGGGTGCATGGAGCCAGATCTTGAAGCCAGGTCCTTGTGTGGGTGTTTGCAGGTCCAGCTGAGAGGAGATGTCCATCCCTTGGCACAGCAGAGCAGCCTCACTCCTTTCCCTGAAGCCACCCTCTTCCCAGTAAGCCACCAGGAAGGTGATGGTCTTAGCATGGAGCTTCTGCCCAGCCACGAGAGAGGACAGATTTGTGCTCAGCCAACCTGCTGAGAGTGACACAAGTGTGGTGGGTGAGGGACAAGCCCCTCCTCAGCATCCCTGACCACTGCATCCCCTGCATGGAGTGAGCAGAGGCTGCCTCAGCCTTTCCCAGGTGCTGGGGCTGCTTTCCCAGGCTGGGGCACTGAAGAGGAGGTGACAGCTTTGGCTGTGGGCTGCTACTGAACTGGCTGCTGGATTGCTAATGGTGTTTGTGAAAACCCTGAAGTGGGACCACACGCAAGAGGCTCAGGTAAGTTCTGTATCTCAGACCTTGAGGGTATGAGGCAGAAATGCTTCTGTGCCTGACTCACCTGCCCTGTGCTAACAGCTGGCTCAGGAACACTGATTCTGAGGCAGGCAAAAGATTGATCTGCACTCAAGTGCCTGGAAAAAGCCAATGTGACCTGGTAGTGAAACAAAGAGGGGAGTACTGCTAAGCTGTCCATGGTCCTCTGCAAGGCTTGGGGAGCACTCAGTGGGCTGGAGCCAGCTTCCTCACCCCAGCTGGTAAAAAGTTGTCAAGGGTTGCTAAAGAATCATAGAATTGTTTTGGTGGGAAGAAAAGAGTTCTGAGGTCATTGAGTCCAACCTCCAAACCAGCACCACCATGGCCACTAAACCATGTCCCCAAGTGCCATGTTTTTTTTGAATGCCTCCAGGGATGAGGACTCCACCACTGCCTTGGGCCGCCTGTTCCAGGGCTTGATCACTGTTTCAATAAAGAACTTTTCCTAGTGTCCAACCTAAACCTCCCCTGACACAACTTGAGGCTGTTTCCTCTCCTCCTGTCACTCATTACTTGGGGGAAGAGATCAACTCCTACCTCACTGCAACCTCCTTTCAGGGAGGGAGAGTGAGAAGGTCTCCACTCAGCCTCCCCTTCCCCAGATTGAATAGAATTAGTTCTGTCCTAGCTCAAAGCAGGACCTGTGTGGCTGGGATGAGCCCTGGGGGCCAAGAAGGGTCTGTTCACCCCCACACCCCCCACCCAGAATTCTGAGATCATTGAATCCAACCTGGCCCTGCTGGAGGGAAATCTGCTTACTAAAAGGTGACTTTTGCAACAACAGCTATTTTTCTTCAGAGCTGCTCAGAGGGGTTGGGGCTCAACTCCTGTTTCCCTTGGCTCTGAGGACAACCTGTAATCTCCAGGCATGTGTCAGGCTCTTTCTGCCAGGGTGAGGAAGGCAGCCCTGGGGATGAAGATGTCTTGTGACCCAAAAGAGTGTTTGCAGGGTTCCTCCAGTGCCGCACAACAGGTGAGCTCAGCGGGCTGGTCACGCAGAGCAAGCAAGCAAAGCTTGCTGAAGAAAGGCACCAGAGCTCCAGGGACCATTAAACCCAGAGCAGTGCTGAGCTTAAAGGCCAGCCCTGGCCTTTAATCTCCCAGTGGGATGGCAAAGGCTACAAAAGCTTCACCTCCTGCCCGACGCCGCTGCCAGCAGCGCAAACCGCAGCCGGATCCTCAGCCATCTCCTGGCTCGTGCCACCCCATGCCCTGCCTGTGCCCTCTCTCAATGCCCTGCCTGTGCCACCTTTNCCGCCCCCTCTCCCCCCCCCCCCCCCCCTCCCCTCCCTGCTGCTCAGCTCTGCTGGATGCTAAGTGGAAATTTCCCCCCGGTGCCAAGTGTTAAATACTTATCAAGCTAATACAGCGTCTTCACGGAGGTGCCTACATGAGACAACATGTTACCCTAATTAACAAGCAGCTGGAGTTGGCACCAGGCTCTGCTGCAGCTGCTCCTGGCAGCTTCCAGAGCCTTTCCCAGGGCCCTGGCTCTGCCTTCTCCACCAAAGAGCAGGCAGAGAAGCTGGAGTAGGGGGAGTGATGCCTCAAAGGGTCTTTTTTCACTTCGGAGGAGGTGGTTGTGGTTGACAATTCATGGTGTGCAGACCCGCAGAAGGCTGGGGGGGAGTAATTCTGGTCTGTATGAGATGATTTGGATGAGAAGGTTCATTCTCAGCTCATACAGGTGGATAAGGAGCCACCCTGAGAAGTTTGGGGCTGTTCTGATTTGGAAGGTTGTAGGGGAACTGCTGGAAGGAAAAGAGTGGTCAGGGACTGGAATAGGTTGCCCAGGGAAGTGGTGGAGTCCCCTTCCCTGGAGGTGTTCAAGAAACATGTGGACATGGCACTCTGGGACAAGGCTTGATGGCCATGGTGGTGTTGGGTTCATGACTGGACTCAATGATCTTGGAGGGGTTGGGCTCAATGGTTTTGGAGAGGTTGGTCTCAATGATTTTGGAGGGGTTTGACTCAGTGGTTTTGGAGGGGTTGGACTCAATGATCTTGGAGGGGTTGGGCTCAATTATTTTGGAGAGGTTGGACTCAATGATCTTAGAGGTCTTTTCCAACCAAAACAATTCTCCAATTCTCTAAGCCACTGGGACTCAGTGGTTCAAGTGGCCTGTCCCTCACTGTTGCTGCGGCTGCAACACCTCCCTTGGTTGGCATTGCTGAGGGAATTGAACTTTAGCAGAGTCCCTTCCTCAGGCACAGGTGGCTGAGTGCCACTGGGACCTGTGTGGCAGCTACCAGGGACTGGGATACTTCTGGTGCTATCAACATTGGGAAGAGACAGAGAGAGAAGGTGAGAGAGGGGCTGGGATGGGGTCGCCTTTGGGAGAGAGGTTGCAGAATGAGCTTTGGTCGGTGAGAACCACCTGCAGAGCTTATTGTCTGCTTGACTCTATCTTCACAGCACCCAACCCCTGTCATCTGGACCAGTATGGATTAATTCATTCCCCCATCTACCTGCTCAACCCCAAGCAGAGCTGCTGCAATCCTTTCCAATCGCCCTGAGCTCCCTAACTTCCCAACCCCAGAGAAGTCATCTGCGCCACAGACGTTTGTATCATGACCTACACTGCTATTGGGTTTGAAATACTACTTTTCTTTCTTTTTTTTTCCTCCCCTCCTGTGCTCTCTACTAGCTTCCCACATGCAAATTGCTCTGAGTGAACCATTTATCTGGAAAATAAAGGTTATGTTCTCAAAAGGCATTTAGTTCCCTCTCTGAATGATTGAGCGAGTTCTCCGCTGAGAAAACAAAAGGTCTTTAACAGAGCCCAAACCAACGACAGGGAAAAAGGTTCAGGTAAAACCCCTCCATTTATTTAACAGCTCCCCCCTTCCTCATTCATATTTACAAGATAAAAAGGGGCTCCATCAACCCATTAGAGTTGAAATACGTGTCCTGTCTTCAAGGAAAGCAAATCCCATCTGGCATCCCTGGAGGAATATAACCTTAACTTCAGCTTAATGCCACATTAGGGTATCTTACAGATCCTGCCTGAGATTTACCTGCCTTAGAGGGAGATTTATTTTGGAAGCAAACAGGCTTATGTGACAAATCTCCTTCCAAGAGCAACTTTGGGACTTGCTGGTTCCTTGGTCCTCCTGCCTCTTTTGGGGATGGTCACACCTGGGGGCCCCTGGTCCCTGCCAGGGGATGTGACACAAGGGCTCCACTGCAAGTCTTGGGAGCTATGGGGTGGACCCAACCCAAGCAGGTTTAGGTCCCACCTGTAAACTCAGCTCTAGCATCATAATGATTAAGGGACTGGAGAATCTATCTGATGAGGAAAGGCTGAGAGACCTGGGGCTGTTCAGCCTGGAGAAGAGAAGGCTGAGGGAAGATCTTATGAATATCTGAGGGGTGGGTGCCAAGAAGGGCTCAATCTCTTTGTAGTGGTGTCCTGTGGTAGGAAAAGGGGCAATGCACACAAACTGGAACATAGACAGTTCCACCTCAACGTGAGGAGAAACTTCTTTGCTGTGAGGGTGCTGGAGCCCTGCAGCAGGCTGCCCAAAGAGGTTGTGGAGTCTCCTTCTCTGGAGGCTTTCAAGCCCCACCTGGATGCATTCCTGTGTGGCCTGACTTGGGCTGTCCTGCTTTGGCAGAGGGCTTGGACTGGATGCTCTTCAGAGGTCCCTTCCAACATCTACCATTCTGTGATCCTGTGATTCTGTGATCACAGCCCAGCCGTGGATCTGAGTAGCTGCAGGCTGGGGTGGGAAGATCAGAGCCTGTATCAGGGTTGCTTTCCCTATCTTGCAGCCCCTCCCGGGGGGAGCCAGCACAACTTCCAAAGCAAAGGCGTTCCTCTCCACCCCCACGGCCACAGGATCCCTGCCTCGGGCTCCAGACCCGCAGGGCATCACATCAAGGGAGATGGTTTTAAGAAAAGGCAGGTCTGGTGTCTGCCAACATCACCGAGGTGCTTGCACTTGCCTGGGAAATCAGGCAGCTCTCCAGGGCAGCAAAAAAGAAAGGTGGCTCAGGGTAGAGCTCACAGCCTCCCCACCTCTGTGCAGAGGCTTTTGGGGCTGTGGGGTCATGGGGACCCAAGTGTCAGCTCATCTGCTTCTGTGCACAGCTCCTGCTTGGCAGCTGCCAGTTTGTGATTGCAGCTGGGTTTCCTGGCACTCAGAAATGCTGAGGGGTTGGACATCACAGAGTGGAGGTGATTGTGCCCTTGGTGAGGCTTTGGTGAGGCCACAGCTTGAGTGTTGTGTTCAGCTTTGGGCACTGCAATGCAAGAGAGATGTGGAGGGGCTGGAACAGGTCCAGAGGAGGGCAAGGAAGCTGTGAAGGGTCTGGAGAATAAATCTGAGTTTTATGTGAGTTTTATTGGGGCTATTTAGTTTGAGGAAGAGGAGGCTGAGAGCAGACCTCATTGCTCTCTACAGCTACCTGAAGGGACATTGTGGAGAGGTTGCTGCTGGGCTCTGCTCACAGGGAATTGGAGACAGAAGAAAGGGGAATGGCCTCAAGCTGAGGCTGGGGAGGTTTAGATTGGACATTAGGAAAACGTTTTTCATGGAGAGAGTGGTCAGGGAGTGGAATGAGCTGCCCAGGGTGGAGGAGTCACCCACCCTGGGTGTGTTTCAGGGTGGTTTGGATGTGGTACTTAGGGAGATGGTTTCAGGTGAATCTTGTAGAGGAGGGTTCTAGGTTGGACTTGGTGCTCCTGAGGGGCTGTGCCAGCCTGGGTGTTTCTGCGTGGTTCTGTGATTTCTGTGTGGTGGCTCTGGGGCCAGGGGAGGGCAGGGGCAGCCTACAGTCTGGCTGCTGCCAGCAGGGCTGTTGCCACGCAGGCTGCTCAGCCTGAGAACGAGAGGGCAAGCCAGCTGCAGGTGGGTGAAACCTATCTATCTCCTTGCTACTTAACTGGCCTGCCTGACTGGTTCTTTTATGATTATTTTTGCTTCTGTCTCCAGTTAGGCAATACACTTACCTGGTAGAAATACTGCCCCGGGCTGCCAGCTCAGCCGAGGAGAACAGCAGGGGTGTGTGTGTGTGTGTGTGTGTGTGTGTGTGTGTGTGTGTGTCTGTGTGTGTGTCACCCAGGCAGGACGGAGCATCGCCACCCTCCTGAGGGTGGGCACCTTTGCCCCTTCCCCTCCCCTGGCTGCAGCCACCTGCCCACCTTCTCCTCCCCTCACCCTGCTGAGTCTCTCCCATTCCAGTCCACCACCCTTATGGGAGGTGTTTCTTAAAGGTTGCTCCTGAGAGTGAGCTTATTAATGTCTGGCAGTATCTGAGGGGTGGGTGCCAAGAGGAAGGGGACAGGCTCTTCTCAGTGGTGTCTGTGATAGGATGGGGAGCATCAGGCACAAACTGGCATGCTGGAAGCTCCACCTCAATGCCAGGAGAAACTTCTTGACCGTGAGTGTGCTGGAGCCCTGGAGCAGGCTGCCCAGAGAGGTTGTGGAGTCTCCTTCCCTAGAGGCTTTCAAAGCTGACCTGGATGTGTTCCTGTGTGATCTTGCTTTGGCAGAGGAGTTGGACTGGATGATCTCTGGAGGTCCCTTCCAACCCCTACCATTCTGTCATCCCACTTCCCCCCTCCATCTTTTCAGGGCTCTCACCCTCTGAGAGTGACTGGAGCAGGTTGCTGGGCTGGGAGTGGGTGAGCTGAAGCCCAGGCAGTAGTTTGGGATCATTAACCATCAAGGTGCCCCTGGGAAGAAGCAGAAGGTATTTGGGAAAATTTGCTAACAGACTCTAATGACTTAATAATCCCTGCTGGAGAGAGCACGGCAGGTTATGTGAATGTCAAGTTTGTTTGCTTTGCTGAGAGCTGGCTGCTGGTTATGTAAGTGGAGGGTGTGACCTCCTTCAAGGGGGGGGGAAAAAGGGAAGGAAAAAAAAGGAAAGAGCACACCCTCTTCCACAGCAGGATGCCAGGCAGAGGCACAGGGAGAGCTGTCAGTCAGCAGACCCAGCAGCATGGCTGGGGATGAAGCAGGGTCCACCTGGAGCAGTGGGTGTCAGGGTAGGGCAGGGCAGCTGGAAGTGTCACTGCCAGCAAAAGCATCCAAAACATCACCTAGCAGGAGGGGCTGATGTCAGTGTGTGCCCACCATGCTGGTCTGTGCTGCAGAGCACAGGGCAAATGTCCCTGGGTGAGCTGTGACATGGCACAAGCTCTTATCCCTCTGTCCAGTGAGGTCTCTGCTTGTGGCAGAGGCTGTCAGGTTGTCATTCCTGGTGTAATTCCTCATTTGGGGTGGCAGGACTGAGAGCTGGGCAGGGATCTGCTTGGTGGTGCTCAGGAGTGATGGCTGAGGTAGCTCCAAGCTTGGTGAGAAGAAGCATCCAGCCTGAGCTTGCAGTGAGAGCTGGGAAGGGATCTGCTTGGTGGTGCTCAGGAGTGATGGCTGAGGTAGCTCCAAGCTTGGTGAGAAGAAGCATCCAGCCTGAGCTTGCAGTGAGAGCTGGGAAGGGATCTGCTTGGTGGTGCTCAGGAGTGATGGCTGAGGTAGCTCCAAGCTTGGTGAGAAGAAGCATCCAGCCTGAGCTTGCAGTGAGAGCTGGGAAGGGATCTGCTTGGTGGTGCTCAGGAGTGATGGCTGAGGTAGCTCCAAGCTTGGTGAGAAGAAGCATCCAGCCTGAGCTTGCAGTGAGAGCTGGGAAGGGATCTGCTTGGTGGTGCTCAGGAGTGATGGCTGAGGTAGCTCCAAGCTTGGTGAGAAGAAGCATCCAGCCTCAGTCTGCAGTGAGAGCTGGGCAGGGGACAACTGTCCTAAAACCTTTGGCCTTGGCAAGTCTTCCAGAGAGGGAAAGCTGCTGTGTTCTGGGGAGCTGTCAGGAATCAGCTGCTGAGGGTGCTCAGGCCTGAGTGAGGCTCATGGTGTGCTGAATACTGGGGGGGCTTTCAGAACTCAAGGGGTTTGAGGATGCCTGGCACAGCCGTGGCACAGCCTCACCCTCTCTCCCTTGGGGTCTGCTATCTTGCTTGGAAGCCAAGCCAAGGCAGGTGGCTGCTGCCCCCCACTTAGGGCTGAGCTGGGGCACAGAGGGGATGCTGCCTCTTTCCCCACAGCAGCAAGCAGGCAGGCTCCTGGGGGAGGCTGCTGCCTGGCAGCCCCAGCACTGCTGCTCAAGCTGCGACTTGCCTGCCATCAATACTGTCTAAACAAGCTCCTCTGCAGACGTAGCTCTAGGCCAAGTTGTGGGGCAGCTGGGAAGGAGCAGCCTGGCTCCAGACCCTCCTGTGGGAGGTCTGGGTGGCGGGCGTGTGGGTGCCAGTGGCATCGTGTGCCAACCGGGGCTCTGCCCGAGGGCTTTCCTCTGCACCTGTGGCCACTTTGAACCTGAGCCATGGCCAGAAGGCGCCAGGGATGTGGGCAGAAAACGTAGGAGGTCTGGGGCTCAGCAGGCAAATGCCTGTTTGTACAACCACTGCCCAGCCCTGGCTTTTGGGGCAGCTTCTACATAGAATCACTGAAGCGTTTTGGTTGGAAGAGATCTTGCAGATCATTGAGTCCAACCACAACCCAGCACTGCCAGGGCACCACCAAACCATGGCCCCCAGCACCACATCTACACAGCACTGAAACCCCTCCAGAGATGGGGACTCCACCACTGCCCTGGGTAGCCTGGCCCAGGGCTTGGCAACCCTTTTGGGGAAGAAATTGTTCCTCACATCCAACCTAAACCTCCCCTGGCACAACTTGAGGCCATCTCCTCTGCCCTACCACTCGTTCCTTGGGAGAAGAGATGCACATCCCAGCGGAGATCCCTGTGACAGGAGCACTCTGGGGTTCTCCCAGAGAAACATAGCTGCAATGCCAAGCTGGCTCTTCTACCACCTTCCTCCTGCTCTCTGTTGGGCTGCAAGAAATCTGGGGATGATGAAAGAGGTGACCAGGGCAGGGTGCTCCTTGGGGAGCCACTTTTCTGGAGGCACCCATTCACAGTACCCAGATTTGCTGCTGGGAAGCCACAGTGAGGGAGAGCTCAGGAGGCTGTGGGAGAGCATGAAACAGGTTCCNAGCAAGAAACAGGTTCCTCGGAGAGGGGAAAAAAAAAAAAAAAAAAAAGGAGGAAAAAAAAAATAAAAAAAGAGACAGACAGGGGAAAAAAAAAGAAAGAAAAAAGGAAAAGGCTTCTGAAGCTTAGAGCTGGATATTTATACACTTGACATAAAGGATATTTCTGCATTGAAGTAATAAGCGTGACTCAGTAAACCAATGGGGAAAGGGTGTTCCCTTTGCAGCAAAACCTCAAAAGATCAAAGAACTTCTTGAGCAGTTTAACATTTCGAATGTTAAATGAATTGGGTTCCCCTCCCTCTCCCCTTCACCCCTGCCTTCAAGTCCTGAAAAATAAATGGCTTGATTTGCAGCTCGGGAAGGAAGCGTTTGGGTAGCTCTCGAGGAGGTGCAGCAGACTGAAGCGTGAAGGTCATGGGCATGGCTGGGCTTGGGGGTGCAGGATGCCACTGACCTGCTTGGTGGACATCAGCCCTGCTTGGTGTGGGACATGGCATGACCTTGGGGCTTCCCATTCCCATTATGGGAACTGTTTTTTCCCCCTTCTTCTCATCTTCCAGACCTGCTCCTGGCTTGGGGATCTTCCTGAGCACCTGGCAGCGTGACACTGAGCAAGGGGATGGTCCCATTTGGAATGGCAGNCATCTTCATGGCACTCCTCTGGACACGGCAGCCCAGCATGTTCTGGCAGACCCTGCAGCCATGCAGGACCCCAGAATGGATCAGGATAGGCTGCAGGCCAAGGGCACCCAGCAGACTGAGCCTCTGCATTGTGCCCACCACTGCAGGAGCAGGGCATGCTGGCTCTGGGCTTCAGGCAGAGCTGGACACTACCACATCTCAGTGAGTTCTTCCCTTGGGAGAATCAAATCCTGCTATTTTTGTGATTATGCTCAGCAGGGGGAAGATATTAGGGGCTGGTCCCTGTCTCCAGCCTGCCCCTGGGGGGAGGCAGACTCTTGGGGCTGGTTGGTGGTGGGAATGGCAGAGTAGATCCTGGCTGGGGAGGGGTGGAGCCTTGTTGGAGGCTCTAGGACACATGTGCATTTCTGGGATCGATAGGCTGGAGTAATATATTGCACTGAGATAACAAATCACTTAGCTTATTGGGTCTTAATTAAGCCTCTTTTATCTCCATGACAGCCACACACCTGGGCTATGGCCCCGGCAAAGCTGAGCCACGGCCGAGCCGTGGGGACACCGTGCGGGAGCTGGGGGATTGATGAGGCTCTGCTGGGTGGAATTACCTCATTGTGTTTGCAACGCCTGGGGCCATCCATCTCCCAGCCACCCCATCCCTCCAGCCCACCAGCCAGAGCCCACCTCCTCCCAGCACCCTCTGGGCAGGGGTAGGAGAGGGAGCAGAGGTAGGAGATGGGGCAGGGGTAGGAGACCCATCTTCCCCAGGGGAACCCCCTCCAGTTGGGTCAGCCTGGGTTGCAGGTAGGTAAGGTGGTGGAAAGCTACCCTGTTTGGCCTCCTGGGTAATGGATACAGTTGTTCTAGTCCCTGACAGCACGGAATGAAGACCTACATCACCATAATGTATTGTCAGCCTGGGAGCAGACTGCGGCCCCCGAGATGAATGAATGCAATATCTCTGTGTGCNAGGAAAAGGAAAGGTTTTTCTGCTGCTGGTCTTTAAGCAAGAAGGCAGAGCTGTGTGTTTGTGTGGCTGGAGAAGAAAAGGCATTTTTCATCCGTGGTGAGGAGGCTGAGGGTGTTTGGTCACCGTGGAGCCTGTGACAGATGCACTCGGGGAAGGGGAGCACGTAAGGAAGGGCTGTGATGCTCTGTGATGAGTTCATCCAGCAGTGAAGTCATCTTGCCCTGGTGGCACTGCCAGCTGAGGCAGCAGGGCAATTTACAGCTCAGGGGCTAGACAGATCAACACTGATTTGCACAGAATTCCAGACTGGCTTGGCCTGAAAGGGACTGTTAAAGCCTATATAGTGCAACCTCCCTGCAGCCAGCAGGGTCATCTTCAGGTACAGCAAGTTGCTCAGAGCCCCATCCAAACTGTCCTGGAGTGGACTCAGGGTGGGCAACCTGGGTCAGGGTCTCTCACTACCCTCAGTATAAAAAAAAATTGCTGCTTGTAGCCAGCCTAATTCTCCCCCTTTTATCACAGAATCACCTGGTTGGAAAAGACCTCAAGATCCTCCAGGCCAGCCATACTCCAGCTGCTCCTGGTGCACATCTGCCAAGCTCCTCACCCAAACATCATTTAGGGATGGTGGAATTTGAGAAGAGAGAGGAAGCATCCAAAGCAGGGATGTTCCTCTGGCTGGAAACGTGAGCACACAGCAAGAGGAACTGAAAGCTCCTTTTGCACTGAGTCGTTGGAAAGTAGGACACTTTTTACTCTGAAGTGTGACTGACTTGGAGTGAAATAATGAGAGCTGGGAGTTGCAAGCAACTTAGAGCTGAGCAGCCAAGTCCTGCAGGACCCTTCTCTTTCTATAGTCACCCTTCTTGAAGATGATGTTTAAATTCCTTTCCGTGTTGGGCTGCTGCTGGGACCTATCCTGCCTTCCAAGTACAGCACACCAAGAGGCAACCTTTCATCTCTGCATCACACCCTGGCACCTGGGGCAGGCTGGCACAGAATCCCAGCATCCCAGCATGGTGGGGTTGGAAGGGACCTTTGCAGATCATCCAGTCCAATTCCTCTCCTCAACCAGGGCACCCACAGCAGCTTGCCCAGCAGCACAGGGGCCAGGGGAGGTTGGAAGCTCTCCAGACAAGGAGACTCCACAGCCTCTCTGGAAAGCCTGCTCCAGGCCTCCAGCAGCCTCACAACAAACAACTTTCTCCTCCTGCTCAGATGCAACCTCCTGGATTCCAGTTTGTGCCCTTTGCCCCTTGGCCTGTCCCTGGGCAGCACTGACAAGGGTCTGGCCCCATCCTCTTGGCCCCCACCCTTTAGCTCTTGCTGAGCATTGCTCAGATGCCCTCTGGGGCTGCTCTTCTGCAGGCTCTCAGCCTCAGGGCTCTCAGCCTTTGCTGCTCACAGAGCTGNTGTGGAGCACAGAAGCACCGAATGCGATCTTTGATCGCATTCGGTGCTTCTGTGCTCCACAACCTCCCTGGAGGTGTTCAAGGCCAGGTTGGATGAGTCCTTGAGTGACCTGTTCTAGCATGGGAGGTGTCCCTGCCTATGGCAGAGGGTTGGAACTAGCTGATCTTTGAGGCTCCTTCCAACCTTACCATTCTATGATATCCACCCAGCAAGCGACACCTTTTACCGCCGCACCAGGCAGCAGGCACGCGCCCGCTGCGTGACTTTTGGCATCTCCCTCTCTCTGCTCCCAACCCTGCCTCACTGTCCCCAGACAGGGGTGGCTGCCAGTGGGTCTCAGCTCTGCTTTTCCCCCTCATCCATCCTTATTTCCCTGTGCTCTTGCTCTGCAAGGTGAGGCCAGCCCTGGTGCTGGCGCTGGGCTCCCGTCTCCGGCGCTGATATACGATGCCCTTGTAATCTCCAGTGACATAAATTCTGCTCCTGTTTGTCTCCCCGTGTCACATCCTTCTTGTGCAGTGTCTGTTATTGTGTCTAGCCTTGTGGTTGTGCTTCAGCATTTTCCATTGTTTGTCTTCTTCACCCGAGGATGTCCATTATGGGATGTAACAGCTTTAATAGCTTATAAATGGGAGACTGGAGATTTTATGCTCCGGGGAGTACCGCTCCTGGCAGCCACCATTCAAGAGTGGCATTTGCCAGTATTTAGGACCTGAATCAGCAGCTTCCATCCCAACCTGCTTTAAAGCTTGGGGATGAATAGTTTGTGATGTTGTCAGCCCTTACTGAGGGTCAGGTTTGTACCTGCTCCTGTGAGTGGGCTGGGAGCTGTCATAGAGCCTGGCGGAACTGGGGAGGGAATGTTGGCTCCTCTCTGCTCCCAGCTGGGCTGGGTGAGCTGTAAAGGTCTTTCCCCACCAAAATCAGTCTGATTCCATGATTCTAGGGCTTTATGATCCTATGGTTCTACAATTTGTGATTCTGTGACCCTATATTTCTATGTAATTGTGATTCTATGTTTCTGTGACTCTACGTTTCTGTGATTCTAAGTTTCTGTGATTCTATGCTTCTGTGATTCTAAGTTTCTGTGATTCTATGCTTCTGTGATTCTA
>WBNM01022342.1:0-103523 GCA_013399055.1 Ramphastos sulfuratus | reverse complement strand
TAACATTCTGGGATTCTGTGAAATGTTCAGCATCTTTTGCGTTAATTCTAAAGGCTGAGAGACAGATTATTACAGTCTAAATATCATTGCCTAGGAGTTAGTACCTAAGTTAAAATTTCAGCTCTGTACTTGCAACATCACAAAACCAAACAAACTGCAGCAATAAAACCCAAATAAACAAACACAAAAAACAAGGAACAAATAGAAAAATCCCCAGAATAAACCCCAAGACTCACAAACCAGCCAACCAAATCAACCCAAATGACCAAAACAAACCAGATGAACACACTAGTCTTTTATGTATAACTCTTGAAACAATAGAGCCCTTCTTATCCTGAGCAACACCCCTCATTTCAAGTATCTTCATTGATTACAGCAGAATTATTCATAGAGTCAGGGTTACAGAGTCTGTCCCATTTTCCCCTTTCATCCCATTGTCTGCTAAATACAGAATCAAAAAATAGCTGAAATTAGAGGGCACCACTGGAGCCTGCCTACTTCAATCCCTCTGCTCAAAGCAGAGTAAGCTACAGCGGGTTGCTTAGGACCATAAATACAGGACTCTGCATTTTCCTTTCTTGAGTTTCATGACATTCCTATTTGCCTAATTTTCCAGCTTATCTGAATGGAAGCACAACCATTGTTCTGTCACCCATTCCTCTCAGTTTGGTATCATCTGTAAACCTTCTGAGGATGTACACTGTCTTATAGTCAAGGTGTTGTTATCTCTGAGGTCAACCCTTGGGGCATGCCACTAGTGACTGGCCATCAATTGGGTGCATGTCATTCATCATAACTCTTTCAGCTTGGCAGTTCAGCCACATTTAATACACCTAACTGCCCATTTGTCTAGGTCCATACTTCATCACTTTGTCAATGAGAATATAAAGGAAGAGTGTGCTGAAAGCCCTGATAAAGTGGGGACAGACAACAGCAGCCGCTGAACTAATCATCTCATTGTAGAACTCTACCACTGTAATCAGCTGCTACAGTTTCCCCTTCAGAAATTCATGCCGACTACTCTAAATCCCTTTCTTGGTCTTCATATGCTTGGGAATGGTTTCCAGGATTATTTACTCCTCCTTTCCAAGGACTAAGGTGAAATTGACCACCCCATAGTTCCCTAGATCTTTCTCACTGCCCTTCTTGAAGATGCAGGTGAGTGATGATTGTTGTGGTTTTTTCTCTCCCATCCCAAGGAGCCCCCCTTTTCAAAGATAATTGTGAGTGTCCTTGTAATGGCACCAGGCAACACCTTTAGCACTTGTGAATGCATCTCATCCTAAATGCCTCATAGCCTTGTCCTGTTCTTGCCTACAACCTGCAAGTAACAGAAATTAATTTAATATATTTCTCTATCAAAATGGCAGCAACTATTTCACAACCATCTTTTTCCCCTTAAAGACATATCCACCTTGATCTACTCATCCATTGAGTTCTTGCAAAATGGAATATTATCAGGTGCACAGTTTAAAATCTTTGACAAACCTAACAGAAAATGTCAACTATTTCTCTTACAGCAAGGAGGGAGGAGAGGCTGCATATCTAATTTTATGGTGATAATTATCCTGCTGTCATTATTCTGTCTCATGCTTCAGCACAGATTTATAATGCTGATATCATATGCCTCCTAGGCTGGCTCTCTGAGAAGCATATAAAATTCTGTCTTTTTACAAGCCTGCAGGGAAGAGCTAATTCAACCACGTTAGTCATGATTTATGGGCATTTATTCTAATCAGCTTTTATGACAAGCCTCCCATTAGGATACTGCTAGATTTGGAAACAGACACAAAAATCTAGTTTCATTTCTTATTCTGAGATGTGCAGAACTTTTCAAGTCAGAGATTACTTTCTGACTACTTGGTAAAGATGCCTCAAACTATAACTGCTTTGGAAAGACAGATACCTATTTCTAAAAGCTTTTCAGGGCCACCAAATGTAGTGTACTGCTCATCCATTTCTAATATTAGAGATACTACTAAGCATTGAACTGCTGCTTCAATTTTTTCTTCCATATTCACAGAATCACAGAATGGTCTGAGTTGGAAGGGACCTACAAAGGCTATCTAGTCCCACCCCTTTTGCAGTAAACAGGGACATCCTTAAATATTGATCTCTCTAATCTTTATTATAATTGTAAATCCTGCCTTTTGGTGTAATCAAGTATTTGTAGATGTAAGGAAATGAAAGCAAAGAAATAAAATTATCTGATAACGCACTCAAATCAGAGTTTAAAAAACAGTTTGGGGCCTCCCAATCTTTCTCTCATTTTCTTTCAAGAAAGCAATTTTATAAAATAATGTAAATAATAATTTAAAAATCTATAATTGCACCCCAAGCAGTTGCTGTGTTCAGGGTTTCTTGGCAATTGTTTCACAGAAGTATGTGAAGTGGTTCTTTGATGTTCTGAATAATGATTTACCACCTGCACCTAGCGTTGGTTTTATTGCCTCATGTCTATGAGGGATGTTATGTTCTGTGACATTTTTCCTGGTTGCTCCCTCCAAGAGTGGCATTTAGAAGGAAGTAAGGTTCATTAAATGAAAGATGTAGTTCTGATGTGCTGAAGTACCTCTGTATCTCCTGAGAGCACTGGACTTTCCTTTTTGGGAAATTCACAAGGTAAAAAGCAAATTTAATGAACAGTCCTACCACTACCTCTTTGAATGTTTCAGTAATGCTTACATCCCCACAAACTTTGGGTTTTTTTTTTTGTAAGGTTCATCTTTTGGTACTGTGTAATTGTCATAGTTTTTTGCATAAGAGTCCGACAGACTGAGATTATTTCACTTTACTCTTTTTCCAAGGAAAAAAGGGCAGTAAAATAATAATGCTCTCTCTGAATTGGAGATAAATACAGAAAGGTTGTATTTAAAAATGTGCAGGAAAAGATGTGGCATACACGAATCCTTAACACTTAATACAGATACAGGATATATAAGAATTCCCCTAAAACCTTCCACCCCAAGCAAACCACAAAAACCCACCCAAACCCCAGTGCTCATTTTCTCCCACCCCCATTGTCTCAGTTGGCCCCAAACAGGCCAAAATTCACTGTGTCAGCCTGTGGCCTCGAAGGCCACAGAATCCTCCTACATATTTACCTAGTTACCAGGTAAGGTCCCTCTGGAGAGTTGGAGAGGCAGGGAGGAAAGAGAACAAATTGACCTTACTGCCCACTTTTAGAGTGTTTGCAGGATTTATGGGATGGAATAGCATAATTATGATATTGAGGGGTGATTAGTTCATCCTCTGGAATGGATCTTGGAATCTGTAGGTTTTTTTAGGGAGTCTGGAATAATCTGGAACCCCTCAAACCACCACAATAAGAAAGCACTTTTTAAAGAACTGGATGTAATAACAAAATAATTCAAATGTAAATCAAGAGGGGACAAGAAGGCATTTGTTACTTTGAATTAAGAGACCTAGTGAGGTTAAGGATTTTAACAATGCAGTTCATCCTGTCAGGATAGCTGGAGCACCTTATATAAATATATAAATATTTACTTATATTTATATAAATAAATATACACTTCTCTGCCAAGAAAACTGGAGGTGAGGTCCTACAGCTAAATGAGTTAAAAGCAAAAATAATAGTAAAGTATAGCCATATTTGCAGAAGATGTGTAGAGCATAGTTTTGCTGGAAGCTTTGGCTCTCATCTTGATTTGGAATGCCAGAGAATTTGCTAGTAGTATCTAAGATCCACCTCTTCATTTTTAGTTCTTATTCAGTGATAGCATTTTGTTTGTTTTTCAAAAAGCACAACTGCTTTTTGATGTTTTTAGTATACACTCTAAAAAATGTTTCACAGAAACTCACGACTCCCACTCAGCACTCAGGCAAGGATGAAATATTTGGAATGATATCTACTTTTTAAGTAAAACATGTATTCCTTTGGTTTCCTGGATACAATGCTAAAAACATTCTAAGTTTTTGTTGCTTAAACAAGTAAAGAGTCTTACCTCTGAAAAGTGCATTTAGCAGAAAAGGGAGGGAGAATTAGTTCAAGTCCACTTCCAGATTGTGAACTTACTCCAATAAGGCTTTCTGTGTATGGAGTTTTCATTTATATTTAGAAATAGTTTCCACCCAGTCATGCTCAATGTCATACAAATAACTGATAACTTAGGAAAATAGAAGTATATTTTACCTTCTAAGCCAGATAAGGAGATGTATTTTACTGGCAGAAGTTCTCATTTGTCTCCAATGGAAAACATTTTCCTCCATTCTTCTCTGTTGTAAGGAGCTTTCTTTTACTAACAGATGACAAAGCAGCCAATAACTACATTAGGGCAATCTAAGTATTCATTCATAGAATCATAGAATTGTTTTGGTTGGAAAAGACTTTTATGGAATCCGACTGTTACTTAACTTTACCATGTCTGGTGCTAAACCATGTCTCTCAGCACCATATCTATGCATCTTTTAAACACCTTCAGGGATGGGGATTCAACCACCTCCCTAGGGAGCCTATTCCAGTGTCTGAGAACCTTTCAGTGAATATTTTTCTTCTAATATCCAATATAAACTGTGCCTGGTGCAACTTGAGGCTATTTCCTCTCATCCTATCACTTGTTACTAGGGAGAAGAGACTGACACCTCTCTCACTACACCCTCTGTTCAGGTAGTTACAGGAGCAAGGTGTCCCCTCAGCCTCCTCTTCTCAGACTAAACCCCAGTTTCATTAGCCAATCCTCACAAGACCTGGTCTCCAGACCATACACCAGCTTTGTTGCCCTTCTCTGGACACACTCCAGCAGGTCAGTGTCCTTCTTGTAGTGAGGCGCCCAAAACTGAACACAGTATTCGAGATGTGTCCTCACCACTGCTGAGTACAGAGACACAAACAATTTCCTACTCCTTCTGGCACCACTATTCCTAATACAGGCCAGGATGCTGTGGCCTTCTTGGCCACTCAAGCAGATTGCTGGCTTGTGTTCAGCTGTTAACCAACAGCCTCAGGTTCTTTTCTGCTGGGCAGCTTTCCAGCCACTCTTCCTCAGACCTGTATCATTGCGTGGGATTGTTGTGACCCAGGTGCAGGATTCAGCACTTAGCCTCGTTGAAGCTTATACAACTGACCTCATCCCAGCTATCCAGCCTGACCAGGTCCCTGTGTAGAGCCTTCCTACTCTTAAGCAGATGAAAATACCCACCCAGTTTAGTGCCATCTACAAAATTATTGAGGATGCACTCAATCTCATCCTGATCACTGAAAAAAATAATAAAGAGAACTTGCTCCAGTACTGAGCTGTGGGGAACACCACTTGTGACTGGCTGCCAACTGGATTTAACTCCATTTACTACCACTCAGTGGGCTCAGCTTTCCTAGGAAGAGAGAAGGGAAAATAGACATTGGCAGATATTCAGTAGATAGTGCCCCAGATCTGCAAGAATAGATTCATAACTCAAGAAAAATTAATGTTTCATATTATAAAAATATTGATGTGAATTTTCAGTATCCTGAAGTTCAAGGCTTGTACTTTAGCCCATCAAAACCCCCCCAAATGGTCTAGAAATCATGGTGACAGATTCGTGCTCAGAATATGTATACCACAGCTGTGGTTGATGCATACACGTGGACAGATCACTGTAGATGTGCCAATGCTATTTCTCCATCATCAGTTTTGGGTTTGCATTCATTATTGCAGAGCTTGAGGTGTCATGCTGTGCATTCCCAAGCACAAAGTGACATTCTGTTAGCAGCTTTTTCCGAGAAATTGGTTACAAGTTATTAGCGATCTTATCAATTGGAGTCGTTAAAAAATGTTATGAGGGATGCCTACCTTCAGCTAGCAATAAACAAATCACTTCTAGGGCATGTAACTGAGCAACTTTGCTTATGCTTAGTGGAGCAGCCAGGTAATGTCATTCCAGGCAACAGCACTGAGTAGCAGAGCAGTTCTACCTGGTATGCTGCCAAAGCTTCTAACTTGCAGTCATAAGGTTACATGTCGCTAGGCATATAATTATGTGCTTTGGATGAAATCCTGTTTCTTCTGAAGTCAGTAGGTAAATTCCCATTGATTTCTCTGGAAAGAAGTAGCCTTGTTTCATTCATCCAGATATTCTAAAGTTTTATCTATGCACACATAACTACAGTGGCTGTTTTCAAGATTGCTAAAACAGGAGGGAATCATTAAACAATTGTTCTTTTCATTTTTGCTATGGCACTCTTAGTAAATCTGATTGAGGTCAAAAGTGGTTCAGCTGAGGAAAAGATTGCCATGGTTCCTTGACCCAAAGATCACTGCAGGTTTCTGATCTTGACATCAGCCCTTAATAACCCAGTGATCTGGTATGTTTTTGTATCCATGATCTTTACAAATCTTCTCCGGCATGTAAATTAAATTATCTGCAAGACATGTTTGAGGTCTTAAAATAATGAAATCATGCGCTGAAAGAAAAATAGAGTTTTCTTAGGTACACATGGGAAATTGCTTACCACTCGTTACTGCAAGTGTCTTGATCAAGGAATGCCTTAAAATTTAAAAACATAGTACTAGAATCAGGGTTTTTTTACAGTTTAAGTTAATTTTGAGGCTGATATGTACTTTGCAGTATCAGGTGGAAATTATCCAGCAGATAGCTCTTGTTTGTTTAGAAAATGTCTCGGGAACTTATTATTAATTTTGACTAGAGCAACACATACAGGTTTAATGGAATACCCTTTATGTGATTATAAGCAGAATTGTTCTGGACTTAAATACAGCAGAAGGAACTCATCTTCCATGCTTCAGTCTAAATAAAATAGAACATGGAGGGGGGGGTTGTTTGTTTGTTTTTGTGGTTTTTCTGTGTTGGTGTTTTTTGATTTTTTGGTTTTTTTTTTTTTTTTTTTTTTTTTTTTTTTTTTTTTTTTTTTGGGGGNGTTGATTGGTTTGTTTTATGGGGGTGGTTTTGGTTTTTTTTAATAAAAGTATTATTGGACAACCTGGATATTTTCTTAGAGTTTGAGTCTTCCATGGTACATTATCACTGTTTATCATCAACCAGTCAAGGAGGGTGTTTTTGGTGAGGATTTGGATGTGCTATATTTGGACTGCTGTCACTATTAATGGAATGCAGCTTTTGTTGCATGTTAATATGATGTTGACATGGCACAAGTCTGACTGAAATGTGACGGTGACAGGGAAGAGGCAGCATTCATCAAAAACTGACACAAAGCTTCACTGAGGCATTTGTGGCTTTTTTTCTCTCCCTGTTTTCTATCTCTTAGTGCAGTTGCTCTGAAAAGTGACCACCTAAAAAAGGCACTCTATATTCTTCTAACGAATACTAAGCTCTGCTAGTATAGTACAAGTCCTGTAAATTCAGCCTGGAATTTGCCAGGTCAAGGGACTTATACTGACTTAGGTATTAAGGCCTCTAAAGCTTTTGGGGTCTGTCTGTGCTAATAGCCTGTTTCCTTTGTTGCTCAAACTAGAATAGGCTTAAGGTTTGTTCAGCACACTACCAGCATCAATTAGAGACATGCACTTCGCCCATGCTAAAACTACATTTGAAGCTTGTCTAAGTTGAAAAGGAATTGGATTTTTGCTGCCTGGCTCCATGCTGATATTCAAGGGTAAGTATCTCAACAAAGGGTTGAAAGTCAGTGAGCTTATCAACACTTCAGCTTTACAGGAGCTATCATCGTCTCTGTTCATTTTTATCGGTCAAGGCTTGAGCTGAATCACTCCTCTGTTCTTTAGAAAATGGCTCTTGTCCTGAAATCAAACCTCTGTACAGACAATAGCCCCAAATATAATTTTGTGGTCTTCTATGGATTTGTATCTTGGCGTGAGTTCTTTAGTATGACAGGCTCAATAGTCAATAAAAGGTATATACAGGTAGACACACAACACTGTACAGCTTTATGAGACAGCCTTGAGACCAATATTTGTCTAACTTAGAGAAATGAGTTGAAGGCTAAGAGGAGCACAGATGAACATTTGCAACAGCAGCCAAGCTGAGAAAGACAAACAATTCAAGAAAGGCTTTTGATCTATCAAAAGAAAAAATGAAGTCTCATAAAGAACAGGTGGATATACTTTGTGCCTCCTTTCCTTTTAACATTGAAAGGCATGGGAAAATATATGGATATCTGACAGGTATTTCATTTATAAAGAAATGTGCCACAAAATAATTTTGATACTGATTTAGTTAAAGCACTGCTGTTTTTTTATTTATTTTTATGGTTTGGACTGTATTTCTCTTTTACTTGAATTTCCAAGATACCTTTTAGTTTTAGTTTTGTTTTTCTGTTGGCCTTATTGTGTTAGTTTGTTTTTTGTTTTTTTTTTCCCTACAGAAGATAACTTTAAGTTAATTATCTTTAATTGTAACAATCAAAAATCAGTAGTTCAAATGAAGAAAGATATAAATGTATAATGGTATTCAGTAAATGGACTAAGCAGGGAAGCTATCCTCTTCCTGGAAGCCAGATGCATCTGGTAGCTATAATGTGTTATTTCCTAGAAAACGTCATGGATTGAAGTGTTAGGGGTGAAATAAAAAGCATCAGTGACCTAGGTCTATGTTCTGGTATGATATCAATACAGTAGTGATCCATGAATAGCATTTCATTCAAAATTAGCACTGACTCTGAAAATAAAATTCAATCTATAATCCAAAAATGTCAATGCTTAAGATGGTTAAAAGTCTGGAATAAGTGCCACAGGAGTTCATAATTATTTTTAGATTCAGCATTGCTCATGTTTACTACGGAGGGGTTAATTTGTTCTCATCGTTCTTTACCAGACTCAGTATATATCAGATATATTTTTAAAAAAATAAAAAACGAAAAACAGACCAAATCTTTTTTAAATGAACCACTCTGAAATTGGAGCTGCTATAAAAAATGAAATATACCAGAGTGTCTCATATGTTGGAGTTTGAATTATTGTGGGCTTATTGGAAGGAACCACAATTATAAGAGAAGTTTCCTGAACACGGCACTTCATTTTTTCTCTTAGCAGCCATGATTCATCTCCACCTAAACCATCATTTCTTCATTTATAAATAATCAAGGGTATCAGGTGCTGAAAATAACAAGAAAAATGTCAAATTTGGCATCTCAATTCATTCAAGTCAGTATGATGAAACACAGAAAATGGCCTGTTTTCAAAGAGTGTATGGATGAAAAAAAGAAATAGCAATCATGCAACATTATTAGGTAAATGAGGCTAGACGAAGCCATGGTATTTTTTTCCCTCAATTTTCACAAGTTTTTAGTGTGGCTTAAACAAAGGAGATTTTGACCATGTTTTTCTGAGTTCTCAGGAGACATACTTAGAAATGTATCCTGGACAGCTAGAGCAGCAGTCTCCAAATTGGAGTGCACACACAACCATCTGTTAAGGTGTGGAAAGAAAGTGGTATTTGGTACCATTTCTAATGAAATTTTTGTTTACAAATGTGAAGTAGAACGTATATATATATTTATAAATAAACAGAGATATATAAGTAGGGGATACATACTCAGAAATTTCTTACTGAGAGCAGTAGGAGTTTGCAAACAATTTGGAGACTTTTAGGCTGGAGAAATATTGACATTGCAGTTCCACACTAGACAAATTAGTCCTCATACAACTGACTGGTGCTATCAACCATGCACAGTTGCATGATGCAAGAGAGTAAATGGAATTAAATGGACTCAATATCTGTAGAGTTTACAGAAAGGCTCCTGCTGATTTTTAAAAGGTATGATTAGAGGTGTTAGAGAGGTGATAGATAGGTTAGCATGCAAGAAAGTGATTTACAATGCAGAAAAAGGAAGCAAACAATTTTGGGGAAAAATAATCCAGGTAAGTGACACTCACTCTGGAGAAGCATGTAAACCAATTGTACAGATGGAGAGTTATTAAATAAGGGAAGGTGGATTGAAAGTTGAAACAAAGCAGCCCAAATGGCCAGAAAGATTTTGAGTAGTATTGTTGATACATGTATTATGGAAGAGAATTAATAATTAATGTTGACTTGACTTCAGTGCTGCAGTGTCTGGAAAATTGCATGTTTTTTAAAAAGAATATTGTATCATCAGAAAAATATGAATGCCAAATGGAAGGAGTTTGAGAACAGTAAACTGTTATGGGAAAGATCACAATTATGAGATAATTATAATAAAAATTATAACAGTTATTAAACCACAACTGTCTTGCTGGCATATTTAAAGAGAGGAGGGACAGGCACCAGAGAATGGGTGAGGTGGTATGGTTTTAAAAATTCCGAGTGTCTCAGTGAAGAGAAATGAAAGGAATATTAAGAAAAAAAGGTATTCCTCCTAGATAAAATTATTGATGATGATATGATGATGATAAATTACTTAAATTTTAGTAAAGTTCATGGTCCTGTGTGTTTTTTCTAGAGTTTAATGTTGTCATAGTTTGGGAACCATAGAGTTAAAAATCCCCTAGGGACTAATGGAGTCTAGGGGTGGACACAGGAAAGTGTAAAATTGTTATTCAGTTCCATAATTCTGCTATTTCTTTATAAGCTGGCAGCAAGGCCAGCTCATCCTCCTTTCCCCTCTCTCCTGCCTGCTGTCTCTGGCAGAAGCTACTTCTCTAGGTAAACATGTAGGAAGTGAGCCTGGTTATGGCTGCAGATGCCTTGTTTGGGCCTGTGGGTGGCAGAGGCGCTGAGGTGGGACAAAAGGAGCATTGGGGATTGTAGATTTAGTCTCAGGTTGGGAAAAGGTTCAAGAAGGTTGCTATGGACTGCTGTATATTCTCTGAATTTTTCTGTATCTTTCTTTTCAAATGTAATTCTGTATTTCTTTCCAATTCATTTGAGAGTGTCTCATTCTGTACGCTCTTTAAAAAACCGTAACAAATGTCTCAGAGACAGGTTTCCAAGATCAACAGTTTGAATAGGACAGAGAGATTTAAATAGTTGCATGGTTAAGTTCTTGGGTTTCCAATACCTGGGTGTTTCTTCTCTCATTTTAAGGGAAGGTGCATATTACTGAAGACAGACTTACCTTGGCACTGTATCATTTCGTATTCTTGATTATGGTGTTCTAGGAAGAAAAACTGAGAAGTATACAGTCAAGTTGTTTAAATGATGACTCTGTGTCATGCAAGGATGACAAAAAGCCATCAGTCCAGTCTTACAAGCATGCAGATATATTCTTGTGTTGGTTTATAAAAATCTACAGGTACTGAGACAACCTGTAAATGCTTCTGTATGTAGAGGTCAGGAAAGAGATTGTCTTCTATGGGCTTGTTACAAAAAAAGGTGAAGAACCAAGAACCTGCCTAATAGTTTTCAGGGCTTCCACAGTTACTTTTTCTAGGACATTTTCCAAATAACTTGACAATCAGATCCAAGGTCTCTTATTGAAGTCAATGATTTGTTCTTCCTTAACCCTGACAACTCCATTGCTGTTTTTCAAAGAGCAGTTGATTCCTAGTATGCTTTTCAACATGGAGTACAACTGATTTAAAATATAATGTGAATAATCCTAGGTGAAACATCTTTGTAAAATGAAGAAATTATTTTGTAGTGCATTTAAGTCATACTCTTTTTGACTATATTGCATGACTTTTCAGACAACTGCACAAGAATAGTTGTACATGGTTTGAAGGCTTTGTAATCTTTGTTATGTGCTAAACAGATATAGATAATAATCAAAACTAATTTGCTTCTGTCAGCAATTTCTTGTTATTCCTTGACATAAAAGCTGCCTCCCTATATTGGCAGCTGCAACATATGTCAAATCAAATCAACTTATCATCTGTGGTTCCTGTGCCATCTACTAGACACATTCAGCAACGTCTCAAAAAAAAGAAAAAAAAAAAAAAAAAGATACTCTAACACTAGTGATCCCAGGATGTCAGTTGTCTTATACCATTATGTTGCAAATATTGCTTATCTCTTACCATGCTTCTATAATCAGAACATCCTTACAAGAAGAATTTTTAGGACATAAAGTGACAAGATTCATAGTGACATGATTCTGATCTCAAGATACTTTACTACAGGAAATTCTGTGTAAACATTAGAAGGAACCTGAACCTGAGTAAGGCATTTGGCTCTGTCCCACATGACATCCTGGTCACCAAACTGGAAAAACATGGACTTGATGGGTGGAGCACTGCTGGATAAGGAATTGGCTGGATGGTCGCATGCAGATAGTGGTGATCAAGGGCACAATGTCCACCTGGAGACCAGTGACAAGTGGCATCCCTCAGGGGTCAGTGCTGGGACCAGTGCTGTTTAACATCTTTGTCAGTGACATGGACAGAGGAATTGAGTGCACCCTCAGCAAGTTTGCAGATGACACCAAGTGGTGTGGCACAGTCGACTTGCTAGAGGGCAAGGATCCATCCAGAGGGACCTGGACAGGCTGCAGAGGTGGGCCCAGGCCAACCACATGAAATTCAACAAGGCCAAGTGCACCTAGATTGGTGCAACCCNGATCTTTGAGGTCCCTTCCAACCTTACCATTCTATGATTATATGAACTTTATGGTGCAAGGATGATCAAACCACTAAAACAGGTTTACCAGAGACATTTTAGAATCTATGTCTTCAGAGATACTCAAAACCTAGCTGAACACGCTCCTGAGCAGCCTGCTATAGGAGACCTTTCGTTGAGTGGGGCAGATTGGCTTAGATGATTTCCACAGATCCCTGCCAACCTCAGCCATTCTATAAAAAAGACAATCATCTCCAAAAGCCAAATATTTTATTCTACCTATCACAGTATTTCTACTTTCTGTATGAACTCAGGTATAGGCTCCTATACTCATATTACTTAAAATCAGTTGCTTGATGCTATCTGGATACCTAACTTTGTGTTGAAAACTGTGACTCTCTGTATTCAGTTCAAGTTACTACTAACTGCTAAGCAATGATCAGAAGATGATTGCATTATATAAAGGCTTTTTAGTATTGACTGGGTGGCTGACAAACAGTAAAGAGGGTACTTAAAGGATATTTTAGATCAAAGAGCAGAGCAAAGCTGAACTTCATTTCAGTGTACTGTGGTCTTTTTTGTGCCTTTCAGGATATGGGTAAGAGTAAGAACAGGAAGACAGTTGTATTTAAATGAATTAAATAGTAATACATATATTTTATATAATGCAATTAAAACCAGATTCAGGTTGGCAGTGTCCAAAAAAGGTGCAGAAACTCAATATTAAGAAAGCTATTTCTTCTTCAGGAGCTCATGCTTGAATTTAATTCCCAATGCAAGGCTTCATTCAGGATGCAAGTGCTTTCTTTCCCAGTGCTCTGTTTTGATGGGTAAAGAAGGTTTCTACACATTCAACTTAAGGTGCTAAGGTTCACACTATCACAAATAATCTGCTTAGAATTTTGTTTTCTTTGAAGAGAAGCAAAGGTCTTATGCATTTCAAAACTGCCTAAGTTCATGGGATCCTTAGATTTCTGGCAGACTGTAGATGTGACCTGCTTTAAGACCACAAAAAACACCAGAATCACCAGGTTGTAGACATATTGAGTTTGCAGCTTTTGTGAAAAATGGAATCTGGATGGAGTACAAAAACCAATTGAGTGGTTATACATGCTGCCTCGGAGCAGCTGATGTGCCAGTTAGGAAGGAAGCATTAACTGTCCAACTGTTGTTTGAACTAGGTATTACACATGCTGTGTTTTGGCTGATGCGGATGTCATGGAAATGCATGAAAAAGGTGTATTTCCTCTAGAAAGTGAGGGAAAGGGAGAAATATATAGACAGAGAGCCTTTATTAATAATACTGCATATGGAATAAAAAGCCTAATGATCTTTATCTTGATTTCATACTGAGAAGTAAGGAGCATCACTTGTGTTTTACAAACTGGAAGTTTAGGTGCAGGTGGATCAGGTCAGCTCATCAAAATTATGTTCTACAAAGCAGGACACTGAATGCCAGTCTACAGAGCCCTAGGACACCTTTAGAACCACTTAAAAGAATAGAAGTATTTCTGATGGAAACAACCTCTAAGCCACAAGCTACAGTCCTAGTTGGCTGACAATCTCATCCAGTTTTACTTAAGTCCCATATTTCAGTGGCATCCTGGGGTGTTTTAGAAGGGATGTGATTAGTAGGCTGAGAGAGTTTCTTCTCCCTCTTTACTCTGCCCTGATGAGGCTGCATCTGGAATATTGTGTCCAGTTCCGGCCTCTCAGTTCAAGAAGGACGGGCAACTGCTTGAAAGAGTCCAGCACAGAGAAGCAAAGACGATTAAGGATGTGGAATATCTCCCTTGTGAGGAAAAGCTGAAGGAGTTGGGGCTCTTTAGCTTGGAGGAGGCTGAGGGGTGACCTCATTCATGTTTGTAAATATGTAAAGGGCAAGTGTCAGCAGGATGGAGCCAAGCTCTTCTCGGTGATGTCCAACAATAAGACAAAGAGCAATGGGTACAAGCTGGAGAATAGGAAGTTCCACATGAACAAAAGGAAAAACCTTTTCATTGTGAGGGTGACAGAATACTGGACTGGGCTGAGCAGAGATGTTGTGGAGCCTCTTTCTCTGGCAACATTCAAAACCTGCATTCCTGTGTGACCTATACTCTAGGTGACCCTGCTCTGGCAGGGGGATTGGGCTAAATGATCTTTCAAGGTCCCTTCCAACCCCTAACATTCTATGATTCTTTAGTCCCACATAAGTATAATGGTTTTTGTTGGTATTGTTCAGATCTGGGCTGATAGAGACCTCAAAAACATTGTTGCAAATTGCTTTCCTGAAAACCAGATGCATTTTAATTCAGTTAATTCTTTCTAAAGGATGAATTTGTCACCCTATTGCTAGTACACTATGGATGCTCCATAGTCTGGTGGAGATGTGAGCTAGTTAATGGAAAAGGTCAGTCTGCACTTTTTAACATTAAAATCAAGTTTGAGTCCGCTGATCCCATTGAGATGCTTTGATTCTCATGGCACACTTGGGTTTATTCTGCATTTCAGTGTTTGGAATCATAGATGTTTCATTGCTCCTTTTGAAAGCTAGTAACAGCAATAAGAGTTAGGTGGCATGATGTGTGTAGATCATTGCTGCTACATCCATATTAGTGCTGAATGTCTCACCATACTCCTTTGCTCATGCTCTTTTAACTCACAGAAAGTCTCTAAAAAGGTAAAAATGCTATGAAACAGAAAGGATTTTGATGTGTCTGCAGCACAATTTTCTTGACTTCTCCACATCTTCCAAATGGGCAGAGCTCCACCACAACCAACCTCAGATACCCTGCCTGGCATGTGTGCTGGTTTACTAGCAATATAGCTAGTCTCAGTTACTCAAAGAAAATCTGGTCAGCTTTATGCTGTTAGCAGACAGTAGTGATACCATCTTTAGAAGACATACACACAGTATTACCAGTTTGTTTGGGGGCTCCTCCCTCTTTTTTTTTTTTTTTATTTAAGCCAGTTACTAAGACAAATTGGGAGAAGTAAGAATGGGATATATTTTCAAAGTATTCTGGGTCAATTAAGCATGCAAGTTAGCCTGAGCAGCTCTGTTCTAAATGCATACATATTCAGGCAATCTGTATAGCTGAATAAATGTTTGAAGAGGTCTTTTGAATCATGCAAATATAGTCCATACTGTACTGGCCATATTCATCCACAATGTCTGTGAACCTAAAAAAAAAAATGTGCTTTATCTCCAGTAACTAAAATATTTTTTCTGTATTCCTCCCAGAAAGGCATAACTACTATAGAATATATTTGCTGCTTAGCTGACCTTGCTTGGAGTTACAGATCACTAAAGCACAGGCAGACATTTCTGTGTCACCTTTCTCAGGATATGAATTCTCCTTACATGAGCAATTCTATTTTAGTCCAGTGTAACCTACATAGGCATGTAAATGCTGCGTTCAACACCACAATATATCTTCTGAAGAACACCTAGTGCAGTCACTAATATCTGCTATTTTTGGTTTGTTCGCTCAGCTTTTATGTACACAGGTAGATGGGATCAGCTTTGATTTAGTAGATTTGAGGATTTCTTCTTTATTTAAGAATATATTATATTAGACAACTGATGCAAAAATTCTCTCTTCCTGAGTTCTAAAAGTAATGAAGTTTGTAATGAAATTTTTGATTTCTGTTAAGTTTTGTCCTCTGTCCTGGCATATACACAGGAAAGCTCTGACTCTTATGCAGATATCTGGTGAAGAAATTTACTATTACCTGTAATGATTACTATTACCTGTCCCTGCTAGGCTCTGTTAGTAACTACATCATCGGTCTTGGAGCTGTGGAAGAGTTTTAGGTGGCTGAGCTGTTTAAGATGTAGGTAGAGACCTCAGCAGGTGCTGAGTTGATGGAGCTTCTGAAGGAAAGGCAGTCTCACAGAAATCCCTTTCCACAGTCAAATGCAAACATCTATGCCACACTTCTGTAACAATTGGTGTTTTGTAAGCGGTCAGCTGCTGTGCATTACACTTTTGCACTATACATTGCACTGTAGTTTATTTTACCTGTTTTTAAATGTCAATTTCCCATACTAATACTTACGTGTTCAGCGTTTAAACTTGTGTCTGATATTATGTATTGATACAATTTGATACTGATATAATTAACTAGATGATTTCTTTAAGACCTATGTCATACTCTATTATGAATGAAAAAATAGTGAAAATCTTCATTCAGTTTCCAGCAACTTTAGGGTTTTGCCATTTTCATCTGCCATATGAAGGAAAAAGGAGAAGATCTAGAGTTTTGAACTTAATTTAGTCCATTGGATAGAAAACAAACAGCTTGATTACCTTGTCTGTTTGTATTATTTTTATGTGGTTTCCTCTTTCTTTCCCCCCCATTTCTCTCGGTGTCTAAATTAGTGTTCTTTTTTCAGCAATCCTGACATTTTTTTCTTCTTTGGGCCCAGTAACTAGCTGACCTTTCAAACTGCAAAGCATGTTACTGCCTGCCCTTTGAGACTCAAGAATTTGTTAAAAATATTTAAGTTTATTAATATAGAAGTGTGTTGTTTCCTGTGTCTCATTTTTACTGATTTGGTATAATAACCTCTCCATATAGAGAGAATCAGCCTAGAAACTGGTAGACCTTGTCTTGCACCTCTAAATTTAGTAGCACGGCAGAAAAAAAATTCCTCTTGTCATTAGTTTGCAATGCATGCCATTAACACTTTCTTCTGCTGGAATATGGGGCTTTTTGTTTGTTTGTTTGTTTGTTTTTGTTGTTGTTGTTGTTGGGTTGTTGGGGGTTTATTGTTTGGTTTTGGGGTTTTTTTTCTTTTTTTTTTTTTTGCTACTGAATGAATCTGCCTGACCTGCTAGTGTATGGAAATCCTTATCTGGATTTTGTTGTGAACTTTGAAAGATCTTTTGTTTTTTTCATTATAGGATACCACAGAACAATTTTGTAATCACAAGGAGGCAGTCCAGGCTGTATTTTGTTGCTTGTAATCACAGTCTTTCTGCAGTTGAATATTCTTATCTACCTGTTTGGGTTTCTCATCTCAACCCAGACACGTGATTGTGACCAAACAGCAATGCTCTTGATGTCCAAATCTCCCACACCATATTATACTTGTCCTCAAGCTTCTTTGGAAGGACCTGCAAACTTTGCCAATGTGGAAGATCAAATTACAGTTGTCATACCATTCTCGTTAGTCTGTGTCCTGAAACAATTTGGGGTATTAACAGAAATGTAGTCAGTTGAAACTATTAATGGTTTAATATGTGTGGGGTTTGGGGTTTTTAATGACCTTTTACCAAACAAGACTGAAATAAGCCAAGGCTTGTTTCTTCCACCTGAATGAATATGATACTCCCTGAAGTGAGAGTTTCTATTTTTGAGCAGTTCTATTCCTAATTTATGTCACTCTCAAAAATTTAAAAAAAAAAAAAAAAAAGTCCAAATTTGACAATTACCTTGGGTTTAAACTGTCATGTTTCTTAGCAAGCAGCTAATCTTGTTCAGCTGACTTCATCAGCAGTCTTGCCAGGATCTCAAGTTTTAAGAATCACAAGAGTCACTTAGGTTTCCTAAATGTATTGTGAAATAGTATTTCCTTGACTGCTGTCTAAATCTGTCATAGAAATACAGTTTTCAAGTGCAAGGAAAAGATTTGCTTTCAGAATTAGCTGATCACTGAGATTTGTGCTCACTTGGGGTTTCTCTGGAAGGGTGTATTGGTATCACAAAAATACAGAATGCCTTTGGTGCAAATCACACCTGATTTGAGACTGCTAGAATATATAGGTAGGAAGCCCCATCTCACATTCCACACAAGAGGGTATCTTTCCTTTCAGTGAATTAGGTACAAGAATTACTTCTTTGAGAAGAGTAACAAAACAAAACAAAAATTGTAATACCTTTCTGCATTCTAAAAGGTATTTGTGTTGACTTTGAACATCCTGTAACTCACCTAAATCTAACCTGCCCTTCATGCTGGCGAGGGGATTCAGTTTGAAAATCTCTGGGTTTATCATTCCAACTGTGAAAGATTGAATTAACATCACAAGTCTGACACAGCTTCTTGAACTGAAAGAAGTAAACCAAATACCAGTTTTATCAATTTGCTTTGGAAAATGGAAACACTAATTATTTATAGGGTTGTGCAGTATTTCATGGCATGCAATTTCATTTCCGACAGGTCACATAATTATATTACAGAGGATGGGATTTGCAAATCCAGGGCACCAATCCAAGCCACTTCATACTAAAAACCTTGGATGATTGATGAGAATAAACTTTGATATTTCCCTTTCTTATCCCTTCTCTCATAAGTTTTAAGGATTTATAGATAGTTTCATGCATGTACACAAGTGTAAGAGAATGCATATTTTATTCTGCTATTTTCATTATAACTTTCACTGAAATGACCTCTACAATATATTTCTTTGAAAGGAATAAACCAGAACAAACTTTCTGTAGATATATTGGAATGATGAGATGTTTCTGGTTTAGGATGCTTCTCTTCTCTCCAAGCAAACTACTTCAAACAACACTGGAAAATAAAGAATGCAGGCTGGAAGTTAATTTTGTATTTATACTTCTCTTTTTTTTTTTTTCCCCATCTCCTGTATTCCAACCTCAGCTGGAGTTTCTGCCTTCTTTCTTACATCAGTCTTATTTGTTAGAAAGGTGATATGAAATCGGTCTGTGAAAATGTTATCTGGTAATTAAAATGTTGCTCTGCTGAACCTTGCAGAAACAATTTCCTACAACTACATTTTTCTTACATAAAATGATAGCTGGCATGATTTAAATGACTCTATCCTTTCTTCCATTTGTATTAACTGTGACCTGCCTTAACTTATGCAGCATCTTATCCCAAGGTAAAAACAAGCAAACAAAAGGAGCAAGAATGTTGTCTTTCCAAAGGTCATGTCTCTTGTGATTAATGTGTTGTTTTGAACACAAATATCACTTAGCAATTATAATGTGAATGCAGCTATGAAATTTTTAAGAGAAAGAAATTGCTTAGAGTTGTGCTACTAAAAAACATTTGGAGAATAAATCTTTTTCATAAGGTATCCATACCTCATTCACAAATCAGACCAAAAAATTGTGAGGGCAATGAATTCTTTCATGTTTTTGTGCTGCAATCCATGATTTCAACCTGACATTTCTATTCTGACATACACGGCTGGCTTCTGTCTTAGTATTTATTTCATTGTTAAGTGAATGGTTAATAATGTGGAAGGTGAAGGCTGAATGCTCATAGAATATGGATGAAGGCAGAAGGAGCTCTGTGTCTTTGGTAAACATAATTACAATTTTTTTCCCCCCTTTTTTCTTCCTCTTTTGCAGCCTGGAAGTGCTGCACAGGCTCTCCTGAAATGCCAGCTGTGACAATGTCATCCATCAAGGGTCAGTCAAGGATTCACTGTGACAGACATCGATGACTTGTAAGTAATATACATTTCATAACACTGAATTTAAAGATTGAGTGTAAGGCAAGACACTTAAGACCAATGTGAACACAAGGTGTTGCTTCCTGCTTATTTTACAGCTGCTTTATTTACTCTCTCTGTTATATATACCAATAACATAAATTAGTCTGCTTGCTTTCTCTAGATCATCTAAATTGCCTGTACTGATACAAGAGTGGATGTTACCTGGCACAATAACAGACTGCACTGATGTAAACGTTACTGATATTAGTAGTCAAGGGAGCACTGACTTAAAACTTAACCATTATGGCTCCGTCCCTGCTTCCAAGTGACCTTACATAGATTGTTTGTTTGCTCTCTACNGGAATTGGATTGTCCCTACATAGTGAGTCTCACATAGTCTACAGCTCTCAGTGAATAGGAGCGCAGACCCAATTCATGTTGATGCACCATATTGCTAAACTAACTTCCATGTCAGAGGTATGGCTTTGGTTTGCCCTTTCCATTCTTAACAACAGGTACTGCAATGTTGTTGATACTGAGGCACAGGATTGTGTACAGAGAAGAGCAATTAAGTGAGACTTAAAAGAGCCTGGAGTATGTGACCCATGAGGATCATCTGTGGGAGTTGGGGTTGTTCAGTCTGTAGAAAAGGAGGTTGAAGCCCATTGCTCTCTACAACTACCTAAGGGAGGCTGGAGCAAGGAGCAGGGGCATCCTCTTCTTGGTGGCAAGTGACAGGACTAGAGGAAATGGTTACAAGCTGCTTCAGGGGAGGTTCAGGCTGGATATAAGGAAATACTTCTTCACTGAAAGGGTAATCAAGCATTGGGATTGTCTGCCCGGGGCAGTGGTCATCTTCCCTTGAGGTGTCCAAGTGGCCTGTGGACCTGGCACTCAGGGACTGGATGAACTTTGAGGTCTCTTCCAACCAGATATATTCTCTAATTTTGTGATTCTGTGCAAGAAGTACTGAATTTGTCCACGAAAATTCTAATACATGCAAAGTACATGGGGAAAAAAAAAAAAAAAAGGTAGTTCTTTCACATTATAATGGATGAAAATGGTTTCTTCTGTTCTGAAAAACTGATCTTCCATATTCATGTGTTATGCTACTTTCTCAATTAGGAATACCCAGGATCAGTTTCAAAGCAACCAGGAATACCAAGGATGACTTTAAAAACACTAGGTGTGCTGGTGCAAGGTACTTGGAGTGTTTTCTCAGCAAATGCCAGAGAAAATGTTAACACTCTCCTATACACTGAGAAAGACCTCAGCTAGGCTGGCTGCTGAAATTGTCAGCCAGAGGCCCTGTTCACTTCGGAAATATTTTCCGTAAGAGGAAACTCTCCAAATAGAAAGGTTTGCTACTATGTTAATGCAAATCGTTGAGGTTGACTAGCAGTGACAAAGAACTTTTCTTGATAGTCTTTCATGGTTTACTTCAGACATAGTGTTAGATGCCTGTAGCCTTTCTGACCTCAGTCTTTGATGCTTTGCTAAGGGGTGGCTGGTTTGTTTGTTTATTAAGACCTCTGAAAGTGCCAAAGTAGAGGAAGCTTTCAGCTGTGAGTATAATTGAAATTCTGTATGGAAAGTGCCCTGACTCTCCTTTAACTTTGCTTTAACTTTCACAGACTGAAATTTCAAACAGTAGTAGAGAGTGTGACTTTGTATTCTGTCTTACTCTCTTACCCACTTTGTCTGAAAAGTCTGCTGGCTTGTAACAAAAAATGGAAGCAACTGGATTATAGCCCAAAGAATAGGCAACTTAGAGATGCAGCAGGTTTCAAATACTTTAAAAATTTCTGCAAAGAGGAAGGGAAACAAACTGTTCTTCTGTTCAAGCTGTAAGACAAAAAGAAATACCCCTGAAGTGGAACAAAAGCAGATTTAGGAGGAACTTTGTAGAAAGAATGCTCCAGTGACAAAGATAATTAAAGACCAGAATAGATGGCATATAGAAGCTGGGGAAGCATACTCACTGGAGATTTTTAAAGTTTTTAAAACTGGAGTTTTTAAAAAGGGATGGTTCCATCTATCAGAAATGTTGCCAAGGAATAGATGAAGGGGATATTCAAGTGTTGAAATACAGCTGTAGTCAACAACCTTCTCACACACTACATAGCTCTAGTCAAGCAGGCCAAGCAGTCTCTGCCACCTTTCATTAGCCTATTGCAGTGGGTATATGCTGATTACTAGATCATTGACTTTAATGAGGTGAGGTTTTAAATATTTCTTTGGAGATGTCTACATGGTTTTGATTTACAATAAAATGGCAATTTGATGTGGGTTTGNATTAAAATATTCCAATTAGCCTTAAACCAGCACACAATTAAAAATTATCAGAACTATGCACTCAATTGAGGAATGGGATAGAAATTCTAAAAAAGAAGTTTCTTTTTTCTTTATATTTGATGACATTTGAGTAGTAAAGTTAACATGGTGTAGGTGGTTAATCTAATTTGTTCTTATAAGTAGCAAATAATTTTCAGCTGGAGGTGAGGGGATTAGTTAGTCACAGTGTTGATTATATTCTGCTTTCAGGAATTATCTGTTCTGTGAAAACTGTTCAGATTGTTTTCTATTATCTATTACCATTATGTTTTAAGGATATTTTCTATGGGAATGTTCAGACTTAAAACTGTGTTCACCTGCAATAATCTAACAAAATAAATTGCACTATTCTCTCCATAAGCATTTTAGTTTTTTATTGTTTTAACCTGAGTTTCTGTAAATCAGGCAGAACATTCAGTTTTAATGACTCCTTTAAGAGAAAAACAATGGAAATCTCTGTTTATTCAGTTTAGTCCAGGGAAAGGGGAGAAAACAAACAAACAAACAAAAAAAAAACCCCCACACCACTTTACTTCCTCTCATAAAAACCCCTGACATATAACAAATTTTCATTGCTTGCCTGGTGCTAGAGACTATCAGCTTCCTGAGCACACAGCAAATCTGAGAAGTGTTTTTTCGGTGATGTGAACAGTAGTCATTCAGCAATCTGCCCAGAGTTCTGAACCAACAGTAGAGAACAATACGGCTGTGTTCCAAAATACTCTGATCCTGGTTGTTGCAGATTTGGTGATCCCCAAGTAAGCTGGCACCAATAAAGGGCTGAGTTTGTTTGCAAGAAAAAATAGTGCATGATTTCTTGACTTAATTCCACTGAACTATCCTTTCTGCCAGCCACTCCTGCAAAAATGAATTTTCTCTGATATGCTTTGGTTTTAAAAGGACAGAAAAAAATTAGGAAACTCTGAGGACTAAATAAAAAAGCAAGATGATTAACTGACTTCTCCTTTCTGCTTTCTGTGCTTCTGCTTTTTCCAGTTCTGGGAAATTCCCTCAACAGCAGTGTTCACAGCCCTAAGAAGAAATGGCAAAACCAATGAATTGTTTAGGTCTGGTAGCACTCTTTTTTTTCAGCAGACAGAATGTCTTGATTCTTAGATTAAGATTATAAATTACAACCATGCTCTAAGAATCACAGAGTAGCTGAGGTTGGAGGGACCTCTGGAGATAATCACACAAGTCTTATTTTTTAAATAACTGGTTAAAATAGTTGCATTCAAAACTTGGTAGTTTATTTAATTATTAGATGACTACAAGACAGGAGCCTGCAGCCCTGTTTTTAGGGAGACCAGAGAAAAGTACAATAAAATAACAGCCTAAAAACTGGAAATAGAAGAACAAGAAAGGAGATAAGAGTTTAAGGGCCTTCTTCCACACAAGAAGAAATAAGGTATTGAGAAAGTATATAGATACAACTCTACCAGTTGCTCCAATAATATAGTACTTCCTTCCATGAACAGTAACTTCCCAGTGTCCTCAGAACAACTGTGTTGTGACACTACTGCCTTAAAGACAAGATTTTATATAGAAAAAGAATTGCTAACAGTGTGAGATTATCAGCTTTATGCCGTAATATCAATCAGTGTATACTGTTGTTACACAGCTGGAACAGAAGCTCATTTCCTTCCAGGTTTCACACTCCCTGCTTGCTAAGCCTTCCCTCTCACCATAATACTCCAAACAACTCTTCATCACTGCACCATTTCTCAGGTGGTTATAATGTGTGCATGTGTTAACTGGTAGGCTTGTGTCTACCAAATAAAGTCTGAGGACCAAAGTATGCCTACCTTGCCTGTAGTGGGGGCAGTGATTTGAACCTCTTACCTGTTTATTTATGGGTTTTTACAACAACTGAAGGAACAGTAGTATCTGGCCAGAGATGACAGACAATAATCTTTATTAGTATAGGGCGTCTAACTAAAAAGTTTCTGAGAAAAACATCCCCTAAACCTTTAGTTTCAGCACTTGACAGTTGCCACATGAAATCTGTATTCTCTACCAATATAACATTTTACATCATTTTGAAACAATTCCACTGTTGGTGGAATTCAAATGATGTTAAGCATAATCTGGTTATCTGGTGGATATTATTGTTATCTGGTGGATAACAATAAATCTTTGGGGGGTTTGCCTGGATGGTTGTTTAATTAAGATCCGAATGTGCCATCTCAGATCTCTGAGGAACCTAAGAACTGTCTAGGGAAGTGGATATGTGGCTCCTATACTATACTATTGTCTAATATGCATGGTTTTCCTTTGCAATTTAATCTCTTCAGGAATGCATAAGATTACAACACTTATGTTGAGCAGTGGCAAATGTGAGTTTGAGTACTGATAATTAGCTATTTGGTTATGTTTCACTCCCATCTTACATCTCTGTGTCAGTCTGCCATTAGGAAGACATAAAGCACCACTTCACAAAGAAATGTATCCTCTTCAGTATCTGTACTTTATTTGTATAATGACTTGATATATTTTCAATGAATGTTATTGATTTAATTATTAAAATTGTCATAAAACAATTCAATTATTTATAAATTTAAAAGAATCTCAGAGAGAAAAAAATAAATATGGGAAAGCATAAGGCAAAATATTTTAACATGAAACACTTTATATCATGGTGCTCAGTATGTGTTTATTTATTTATTTGTTATGTTCTTCAGAAAGGAAGTTACTCTGAAAAGACAGATTCCTTGGAGAGGAAGGGAGAGTATTCTGCTCTTGGAGTTATAGCACATTCAATTGCCATAGAGCAGGCTCCAGAGCACAAAGGCAGAATGACAGAGGAGCCCAGCAACAAGAGTATCTGTGGCACAGTGGAGACTGCCAAGAAGCAAGGACAACCTGTCAGAAGTGCAAGGTGGCAGAGAGACATTTGCTACTGCACAGAGGAGAATGCAAACTGGATTTAGTGCAAGACTAAAAGAATTTGTCCACTAAAAACAAGGTAAGATCTTAGTTTGCAAATATCCTTATGTTTATTGTTTGGTTTTAATTGTAATTGTTTTCTTGTCCGTACTCAGAAAAGAAATAGTTTTTGCTTGTTAGAGCCTTTTGCACATTTTAAGGGTTATCAGGGTGATTAGTAATGAGGCTTCGTACATACTACTGACAGGGTCTTGTGTATCTTCTTGAACTATTCTGTGAAACAATTCTTCAAGTTAACTTTTATCATCCACGAAACCGTGGTCTTTCAACTAGTAGAATTGGTATCTGCTGTCTGTGTAGTTGCAACTTCTGCTAAAGCAGTTAAGTACATTTCTAGTGAAATCATGCAAAGCATGCAAGTGAGCAAAAGAATCAATTTTCTGTTCGTTTGGAGTCAGACTTTTTTCTCTTTATGTAACTCTTGGAATTACCACCATATTATAGAATCATAGAATCACAGAATGGTAAGGTTGGAAGGGACCTCAAGGATCATCTAGTTCCAACTCCCTGCCATAGGCAGGGACACCTCCCACTAGTACAGGTCACTCAAGTCCTCATCCAACCTGGCCTCGAACCCCTCCAGGGAGGGAGCATCCACACCCTCCCTTGGCAACCTGTGCCAGTGCCTCACTACCCTCTCTGTAAAGAACTTCCTCCTAACATCCAGTCTAAATCTTCCCTCTGCCAGTTTAAACCCATTGCCCCTTGTATATTTTCTTCTTTTCCTTTTCAACTTTGAAAGTCACTTTAATGATGGAATTGTGGACAAGCTTCTTTCCAAAACATTTAGACTGGAACTTGTATACTATTTTATACTGTGTTAAAAACATGGATTTCAGATAAACACTGTTTTGTTTTGTTTGTTTTTTTCTTTAATAGATACTCAGGAAACTGTAATGTTCTGTATATGGATGTATTAATTTACTAATGCTTTTGAAATGGCTCATGCAGTCTCAGAAAGTTCATGTAAAAGTAGTTATCTTAGATGAGCAATAAATTCTAACCTACCTCAATAAGAACTACTGGCCAAATACCATAATTACAGCAAAGATGAATAAATGATGGTTAGTTGTCTCCAATTTACATTCTGTTTCATCTTTAGAAGATTGGAACCCGCTCTGTTCAAATGGCTTATTTTAAGAGTGCTAGATCAGCAAAATTATAGTAAAATGCAAGTACAAACGGTTGGAGGGGATTGAAATGAAAACTAGTTTTTAAGAAATGCTTTTGGCTTTACTATGCTGGAGTACATTTAGATTCAATTTACACTCTACTTCCTTCAGATTTTGTGGAGCTTTTACTTTCATGAATGTGAACAACCAACATCTCTGTCAAAATCCACATCATAGAGTTAGGCCTGTTTAGGCATTTTACAGTGCCTTGCCTTGGATAGAGGTAGTAAGAGGAGAATCTCCATGGTATTATTTGAGATCAGCTAGACAGATTCCCATTATTAAACCCATCGTGCTGCTGTACATAAAGGGAGCCAGGGTTTTCCTCAAAGCTCTGCTTTTCTGAAGCGAAGACTTTCCTGATTCTTCCATTGGATATTCCCTATTTAAATGATTTCAGGATAAAAGAAAACATATTTCCATATGACTCTGTGAACTTTTATTCTGTCATTTGACTTCTAAAGACATGAAAAAATTCCTAAGCTTTATTCAAATTATATTTTATAAGCAATATACATATAACAGTTCTTTCTCTTCTGAAGTGATATAAGCTTTAACTAATTCCACTAGAATTCTTACCTGTGGAATATAATATATATTATTGTGTGTGTGGGTGTATTTACATATATAAGATTTGCATATAATATATAAAATGAAGTATGGGATATAGCAGAATATTGAGTACATATCTTCATGAAAACACAGAATTTGGGAGCATAAAGGGTGTCAAATAGAACTGATAATTCAGTGTGCTGTAGCTTGTTTGAACTGAATATTTTTCATGAACCTATGATTGGACTGATAGCTTAAGCTTTGTTGTTTTGCAGACAGCTTCCAACTAATGGATAAGCAAACACTGAGTGTCTTCAGTAGTGTGGGTACATCCACAGGACTTGCTTACTGTCTCTATTCTTTCATATAGTAGCTACTACTTAAAATTTGAAGCGCTAATACATTTGAAGGGAAACTCTTCCTTGTGAGAACTGTCCAACCTAGTCCTCAGTAGAACTAGCTAAGACAAGAAGGCTACTTAGTGTGAGCTTGAAATTGATTATGACAGATATTGGCATTCTGTCTAAAAACATGTTTGAAGTAAAACATTTTAACTGCAGTAGACTGAAGTCCATCATTGTTACCTGAGTTAGTGTAGTAGTCTCTAGACAACCTTTAGAGCAAAATGGTTTAGTTGTAGAAGGCACAATTTCCTGAAAGCCAATTTTTTTGTACAGTCAAAGACTGGGCAGTCCAAACAGTGGTGGAAAATTCGGTCCAGCCTCTCTTGGGTTACTAAATAGCAGTTTGCAGTTAAGCAACCATTACAAGTGGGAAACAGATTCAATTGCCTCACGTGATTTACAGCTCTTTGTTCTCTTCCCTTTCATTCAATCTGTCTTGGCTTAGCTATTTGGTAGTCATGATTCTTAAGCAGGGATGGGTGGTAGACACAACTAGGGGAAGGAGAAATACTTTCTCCTTTGAAAGGAGAAAGCATCTAGCTATAGGCAAGATGCTTACAGGTCCATACTAGGGATTGGATGACTTGGAGTTGAGAGATAAGAGAACCATATGATATAGGGCAAGGTCCTAGGATATACAGTGTTAACACCACTGAGAGGCATGTATGTAGAGCTCTATTAAATGGGTATAACTGAATTTATCGTGGTGGCATCTAAAGCACACAATGAATAATGCATCTTAACATCACAATACCAGAGAGGCATCATCTTAGACAGCATGCATGTCGTAGTTTTGCTTTCTGTCTTGAGTAGATGGAAATTTCGTTTGCATGTAACTTTCATTTTTTAAAGCTTGCCTGAGACAATATATCATCAATAACATTTAAAGCAAAATTACTTGTTTGATAGACTGGATCTCTTCTCCAGACTACAGAATAAGAGAATTATGATTTCTATTAGCAGACTATCTTTAGGGATAAATGCAAATGCTTCCCACATGTGTGATTTTTATTTTGGGGGGGGGAAGAAAAAGAAAATCAGAAAACCTTGAGATAATAATTTTGTTCACTTTACATTAATATGACAAAATTAGAATCTATTGCTATTTCTAGTTTATCTTGTTATTTACAAAGCTTCCTAGCAAATCACCTTCATTAGATGTTGATTGTGAAGCAACTCAGAATATTAATAAGCATAGAAAAAGAGCAAGATATATAAATGATGGGATCCTATTGCCAGATCAAAACAGTGAGCGCTTTAAATAGATATTGGGATTAAATTTCTGAACAAATTACGAATTATGGCAAAAAGATGAAGCCAAAGACACTGTCTTAAAGAATTTGGTATGCTGTGGAGAAGATATGCATACATTGGATGTATTAGATTACTCTTATGACTTCAACTAATTTTAGTTTGCATTACTGTTGTTTGTACAATGAGATTTTGCAGCTAACCAGAGGTGTTCAGAGGTCTGTTTTACCTCAACAAAGAATAAGCATCTTACCCTATACCCTACACTAAAGAAACTCTCTTCCCTTAGCATCTGCTGTTCCATAGCTTACTCTGGTAAAAGAAGTCCTGTGCTTCCCTTAGTGGATGATCGTTTTGGTCCATGATGAAATTTGCCAGAATGTTTAAGGCTTAATGACTGAATAAGACAGTATCACAGCCTGGAATTTTACCTTGAAGCATGAAAGAATTGAAATGAGTGAAAATTTCCTGATCCAAAAGTTGGATGTGTTATGTAGCCTGAGAGAAATGCATGGCTCTAGGACACTTACACTATAAATTGTAAAATAATTCATTGTATGATCTTTTTTTTTTTTTTTTTTTTTTTTTTCCTTTAATAAAAGGTGACATTTCCTTCAATTGTGGAAAGTAGAGAAAGGAGTGTGTGGAACTTAGTGGTCATTCCAGTTATGTTATTCATTCTGTTCTGTGTTGCATAAAATAAAACCAGATACACATCCTGCTGCTCTGTGTAAACTCTGGGGATCCAACCTTGTTCTGGCATCGAGGAAGCTGTGCTGATTTGCTAAATTTGAAAGTTTTGTCCTGTCTGCATGGAATTTGTATGTTGTGATTTAAGCCATGGGTCCTAGTGTCCAGCACTGCTCTCGGTAAAAATCATTTCTTCGTAAGATTTACGGTATTTGTTGCAGTTCCAGATGTTTGCCTATTGGCACCAACAATTTGACCCATTAATTTGGTTAGCATGAGTATTATGGGAAACAACAATTTGTTGAAATAAAGGACAAGCATATATTAGTGAAAGCTTAGGGAACAACAATCCCTAGGAAGGTATGGTTAAAATTTCTGTCTATAGTGGAAATAATCTCTTTTGGTTATGATTGGTTTTCAGTTATGTCATTAATTTTTGTTTACATGTGTATAGAATATTGGCTTTTTCTCCTCCGTGAGTTCTAGTTATTTTGATTAATTGTTTCAACAGAAAGATTCACAGCATATGTCACCCTGACAGTATTTATACGTACAGGGTTTGTTTCATTTAAAGAAATAAGGAGAATGCCCATTAGTTAGATATTTTCTTGTCATCCTGACTGGTGCATGAAGACTAGTGGGTTTTTTTTTAGTTGCAGGAAAGTTATTTTTTCTTACTTGTTGAAAAGTGTTACAAAAAGACAAAAAAGCAAAATAGTATGATGATATTCCATTAGCTGTAGCTATGACCTGTGTTTGAATGAGACTGAATTGACAACTATAGTTAAAGGAGAAATGGAAAAAAATAAAAAACTGTAGAAGAGGCAGGAAAGGGAAGTTTGTTTGGGTGTGTTGTGGTCTGGGTGTGTATATATCACTGTGAACAAAGAGCGTACTAAGTAGTAGTAGTATCATTGTCTGATGATTTTGATGATCATCAGCATTTCTTTCTGAGGCACTTCCAAATCTCCTTGCTAGGGTGTCCTTGCTATTTAAGAGCAACGTTCCTATAAATCTATGGTATACTTAGATTTTCCAATATTCCTTTCCCCTTTATTTTTTCCTTCTCATCCAGAAATTTAGGATAGCTGTGACTTAGCCTGGCAGCCATACATTACTGTTCTGTACAACTACCATATGTCTGTCCAGTTCTTTTGACACTTTCGAGAGATCAGCCCTGCCTGTATGTGTGACTGTATCCCAAGGCAGGACCTAAACCTTGTCTCACTGCCCTTTAGTATCTGTTTCACTTTGCTAAAAGACTGAATCCATTAAGTTGTACAGTCTGGTGTCATATTTCTTGCCCTCACCATCCCACAGAATTTAACTGTTCACTTCCAGCTCACTAAAGAGCAGCCAGGAGAAAAGAACATTTGCCATGAGTCTCCAGGGTCTGGTCCTAGTGGTTTTCTACATACTACAGGCAGCAGGGTGCCAGCTGGGGCCCTGCCAAGTCCAGAGCTTCTGTGTCAGTGGTTCTGCATCTGTTCCATCAGACATCTCTCACGCTGCTATTGTTTGTATTCCTTTTCTGATGAGACAAGAGAAATGCAGAGAATGAAGAAAAAAAGACCACAAAGCAGAGGAAAAAAAAAATGAGGATGGAATTAAGGTAGAGGTAAAAATAAAGAAGAAATGAGAGTGCTTAATGTTTCATTCATACTATAGGGCGAGGCATGGATCAGTCCCCACGTTATCCAAACTAATTTGTCTTCCTTTAAAGTACAGCCCTTTTATAGAGAAGTTTGCTTAATCAGAATATTTGTTGATGAAAACATAGCTAACTGAAGCACTAGTTCTGTGAGCATTTTGAGTATTTTCTAAAGAGTGCTATTGTTTTGAAGACGTCTATTTTGGTCTGTACAGCACCCTGTGGAGCTTTGCCTGCTAGTATGCTGGGCAGTTGCTTATTTCTCCACTCCCTAATGTGGAGCCTCAAAATTTACCATAGAGAGATACTTGTAGCTATGGATTTATTCTTTATTGAAATATTCACAATATATGTAAATGAGATTTTGGTTGTGAATAGAGTTTGTTCAGTAGCTGTTGGTCACTCTTGTCCTTTATGTGATTATTTTCAAAATCAGTGTCATGTGAAGTTAGAAATGTAAGTATTTTGAATGGAGTCTTCACAATATGACACCACTTAAGTGCTGGATGTTGTCAGAGGCAAACACTTAATCAGAGCTTAATCAACAAACTGGAAGAATCAAAATAAGTTTATGATCCAAACAAAATAGAAATGTATTCTGTAATTAATTAGAGTGGCTTGGGAGGTTCTGTGAATTAAAAAAAATTAGCCTAGATGAAATTAAAATCAATCTTCTTATTTTCCAGACAGAAAAAATATTTAATAGCAGTTCAACAGTCTCTGCTCCTGAGAAAAAGTAGGAAGAAAATGAAAGGAATAAAAATGGCTTGTAATATGAAGAATTCTACTCACAACATCATAATTTAATCAGAACTGGAGGGGAGGCAAGACAATGAGGAAAGCCTTCCAATGAAACATTTTTTCACAATGAATTTTCTTGCCTCCCGCAGGAAAAAAAAAAATCTGTTAACTTTTCTAGATATAGATTTCAATTTTTTAGAGGAGAAAGAGTAGCAGGGGAAAAACAAAAACCTACCAACCAAGCAAGCAAAACAAAACACAAAAAATGCTTTCTGCATTAAGAAGTGCAGAAGTCTTTTCTTTTAACCTGAATCAAGCTTTTAATAGATCCCACGGGTAGAAGTTTTCGCAGTACATCACTCAACCATATGAGAAACAATGTGTTGCATGTGTGTGATTTGAGGAAGGAGACCAGCCATCTTGCTGGATAGGATGTTTTATGACAGGTGTGCAGTGTCTCAGCTGCAATTTTTCCAAATCAAAATACTTTATTTCAAATTTCAGATACCTTTTTAAAATAAGTTTATCCAGAAAACATAGTTCTTCAATAAACTGGGTTTAGGGATACAAGAACTGAAGTAAAAAAATGTTAAAAAATTATGAAACAGCTCAAAGTTGCTGTATGTCAGACTGGTGATGCAGACAGACCCTAATGTATTGAACTAACAGATCAAAATATCTGAAGTCTTTTCTGCATTTTTATTCCAGTTACATTCATCTGTTTGTCATTTCATAATGGAGGAGAGGTGCTGATGTATAAAATCTGCAGTGAATTAATTGGAATTGACCTTAATATAAGTTAAACATTCTTTCAATTATTTTTAAACTACTTTAAGTGACTTCTATTTCCTAGTTACAACTGCCACCATAGGAAGAATGAAAAGTCCTTCAGAATGTTGATGCCTGAAAACTGTCTCAGCTCTGAGGACATTTCTAAATCATGAGGGAAAAATAATGCTGGCTGGTGCTATTTGCAAAAAAACCTGCCTGTGCACCCACTGAAGCACAGTAAGGATCTAGCCATCTGATTTTGTAGTCAGAAATCACAGGGAGAGGACTCATGGAATATTTTGTTATCAGTCATCAGAAAATTAAAGAGTAATATTTTCACTGGGAAAAGTAGTTGAAGGCATATTTACAAATAACTTATTCTGTACTTAGGGAGGTGGAAGGTATTGCTGGGGACTTTCCCCCTTCCAATTATATTTGATGTAAAATTATTATTTTTCTTTTAAGAATACATCCAGTAAAATGAAATGAAAATGAAAAAGCTGTCAAGCATGCAATTGTAATGTTGCAGTGCAAAAATCTGGGAAGTGAAAAAAGATGGCATATTGAGAGACACATCTAATTTCTGAGCCCTGGAGTTTAATTTTGGCTGCACATTGCACTCTTAACAATAACAGAAGAAAGGGGAGGGGAAAATAAATCAGACAGAATTTTTTTAACAAAAGTTTGCACATCTTGGAAATAAAAGACATAGCAGCATAGGCTCAGGGAAATTGGCTTTTTTTCTTCTGGAGGCAGGGCAGCTTCACACTCAAATTCTTAGTCTAATTCTCTGTTTTCCATATCTCAGTGGTGTATAATGAGTGATGCACTTGTAATCCAGTATCCTAGTAAAAGGATGCTAAAATTTTCAGAGCTGTGTCATTTTTCAAGGTATGGGCAAGTGAATGCTGTAGAGTACCAGCTGCTGGGCATATTGCAGAACACAGCACATTGCAAAAGAAATCAGCTAGCCTACTGATGCTGGTTGAATGCCTGGGTGTGACGTGGAAAGAAATCAGAATTCTCTATTAAACAAGGGGGGAAGAAATTTACTAACTTTGCAGCAACATACCCAGCAACCTCCAATACCTCAGCTGCCTCTAATTATATTATACATATAAAAAATATATCATACGTGATATTGTAAAGATTAAAAAAAACATACTAGACATAATTATTTTGGGGAGATTTATATAGTTTTGAGATTTTTCTTCTTTCTCTTTGTATCCCTCTTTTCTCTAAATTGGTTGTTTTTAAATGCCTGAGTCTAGATTTCCTGGCAACATGGATGTTTTATAACCTAACTGCCTCTGCGTAGCAACTGTAGCAACATTTCAGGGACAGTTAGTGATTTGCAACAACTCGAAATGTAATGTAGAGAAAACCCCACAAGCTACACTGACTCTTACACTACCCTTGGGAGAACTCATTTGCAGAGAAAGGCGTGCCACTGAGGATCTTTTCTAAAACTCTCATCACCCTTTCTGTTGACAGCTCTATGTTCTAACTTGGGAAAAGTGCAATACTTAACACCACATCTGCCCTTTATTGAAGTTTCAGCTTTGCAATCTAGAGCTATGACATTTACAGATCAGTCACACAAAGAAAGTTTTTTAAAAATTAAATGTGTGTACAAAGTTGCATAGCTACCATAACTCAGCCAAATATATACTAAACATATTTATTTTTATTAGGTTTAAAACATTATAGCAGCCATTGTGGGCTTATGGTTTACTAAGCATATGGAAGTGACATACATGTATTTTCCTAACAGTTTTTCTTCCTCAAATGCAAAAGTACAACACATAAGAAGGTATAAATTTCTAAGCTAGTGGGTCAAGGCAATTACAGGAAGGTAGGTTGCAATACATTTTGATGTTCAATTTCCTTTCCCTTTTTATTTCACCACTGACTTGTATCCTTTCTGTCACATACTGATTTTCTTATAGTTTTGTCTCTACATGTCAGCCCTCAAACTTCCATCTAAAGAAACAGTCCACTCACAGGGTATCTAAACAAAACATGGGCAGGCTGAGAGTGCAGCTGAATTGAGATAATTTCAAATCAGGAAGCTCTTACACAAATAGACCTATCCAACATGTCTTGCTTAAGTAGGGGCTGGAATGGTAAACTATAGGAGTCTGAAACATTTGTATTTTAATGATATTAAACAAGACATTAGAAATTCAACAGTCTTGCTCCTAGTATGGTCTTTGTCTTCATCGTGGGATTGGCTTAAAAACATGAAGTTGTTCATACCTACTGACTACAATGATTGTACCTGAGAGCATCAGCCAAGGACTAAAGCACATCTGTGATAGAAGCTGAGCAAATGCAGGAAATAAAACCAAACCCTACAAGAAATAGAATCATAGAATCAACCAGGTTGGAAGAGATTTCTAAGATCATCCAGTCCAGATACCTATATCTAAATTCAAATAGCAAATTCTTAGAGCTGTTGCATACCAGCAGCCAAAAGATAGTCATCGGTAAGACAATATTCTTCAGTTAATTGTCTCAAGACCTTTGGAAAAAGGAATTGAATTCCAACTAGGCAGCAGAAATCAAGAATTATGATACGATGAGTAAACTGAATGAGGTGGATTGCAGTAGAACCTTAGACGCAACCCACATACTTTCAGTTATGACTGTTTTCATTACCCTTGCTTTTTTAGTTTTTACTAAACTCAAAGATTTTTTAAAAATATGATTAAAGATTATGTGCTAGGCAGAGAAAAAGGAAAAAGGGAGCTGTATCAACTTTTCTCTTTTAGGTTTCATGCAGTATTCATATGAGACTTCAGTGAAAACACATTCTAAAAAAGCCTGTGATGAATGCTGAAGCTACCCTGTTGCTTTGCAGAAGCTAAAACCACATACTACTACAAGGAAAGTAATCATGTATTCTGATGGCATCTTCTTCCAAAAGGATGCCTTACATCTATGTCCTATCTAAGAAAACAGCTACCCTGCCGAGCTGCCAATAGGTTAATAACTTGTCTGTGTTGGGCAGCAGGTCTGTGAGACAATGGACTTTTCTTGTAGTGCTACGCTTCTTCAGAAACACCCTGAGAATGGAGGACAAGGGTCTAATGAGATTCTCATTGGTGATACTTGAAAAAGTAGCCACGGTGCTTATCTGTTTATGAGACATTTAAGTGAAACCAGTTACAGACAGTGCAGGTAAGTATCTCTGCAACAGTTTTTCTTATGGTATGATTTAAAGTAGATCCACTGATGTTACTACAGCTAGAAGTGCCAAACTGGACACCTGAAGAAAGTTGCAGGGAAATAAGAGTTGTAACCAAAAAAAAAGTTTTCGGCAATAAACTATCCATCTGTTTAAACCTGCAAACAACATCTAATTTTAAGTTTATGCTTTTGACTCAATTTGGGTTACGCACAATACAGGATCATTGAATCATAGAATGGTTCAGGTTGGAAGGGGCCTTCAAAGGTCATTTAGTCCAAGCCAACATCTTTTGTTGTAGAATTTTTCAGTAGTAATTTCTACAAGGAGCCCTAGCAGATCCCTCATCCTGAAATAGAATACTTCAAGTGAGGAGAGGAATCAGCTAAAACAGAACCTGCAGAACGGGTCTTTCTCTCTGAGTAGTAATCTCTTGTTGCTCTGAAATGTTTGTCTCAAATTATCTAATTTAGAAAATGAGATTGCTAACATTGTATTGCTTAGCTTGTTGTCGTGGATGTCACTGCTAGCAACATTATGATAACTTTCAATGGCAAAATCCCCCAAGCTTCAGAATTTGCAATAGTTTCATCTGTATTTAGCAGTAGCCAAATTTACCTCTGCATAGATACCTTGGAGCTTGACAACATATTACAGTAAACAAATGAGTCTGCATCATTGTTTGAGGCTTCTTGCTTCTCTTAGATCCTGGTTTGCATTGCTCTCAATGCTGCTTCTGATTTCCCAAAGTTTTTGAAAATAATAATTCAAGTAGTTCCTGCATATAGATTCTTTTTAGCTTGGGTGAAATTGACCCCTGTGCAAGAAGCATTTGCATCACTCTTCAGAGATGTCAGATTTTTGGCATTGTAGGGAGCAGTGGGAATCAAACAATAGAATAGAAAGAAGTTGCAAAATATTCTGTCTGAGAGATTATGGGGTTTGTGAAGTGGCAGATACCTGTTCCATGAAGGGACAGATTTTATGAAAAGGAACAGCTCATGCAAACTAGCAAGCTGGGCTTGAGAAGTGCCAAAGCATGAAAGAAGGAAAAGCTGACAAGTAGAGGAGAGAGTACTACTGATGTTAACCATCACCTGTTTCCTTTAGAGCACTTGAGACTGGCTGTAGTGCTCCAGCTTCCCAAGTCAGAGAGTCCTTTGTCAGTCTAATGTCCTTCTGATAACACAAACCCAGACACAGCTCCTTTCTCCTCTTGCCTATTAGGAAAGCTAGGGCTAATAGAAAAGCAGTGTAGAGGATGACTTTGCCCTCATTACACAATGACATCTGGAAGAGAAAGGACACTTAAGGGACTAACTGAATGAAGGTGATAGATGGCTGCAAGATTTAGGACAATTTCAGACTTTCATAGGGTTTCTCTGCAATACATAAAGGTAAAACCTTGAGCAGCTATACTGTCCAGCAGAGTGCTTTCACATTCTTCACAAATTTTGTTGCAAGGTACAAGGTAATTAGTGTTCACTTAAAGAGTTATCTCCTGCAGATGAGTTACTAGTTTGGAACTTTGTCTTGTTTCGTTCTGGTGTTTTTTCAAGGTTTTAATGCCAGGATGGCTGTGTAATAATAATAATAATAAAATATATAGATTTTACAAAAGCTCAAACTAGAATAAAATAAGAGGAGAAAAAGAGTCAAATACCCAGATCATAAGTTTTTTTGAAAATGGCAAAATTCATTGCATGATTTTTTTGGTGGACTTTTCATAATATGTATTTCAATAGATATGTGAGAACTATACATGAATGCTACTGTATTTCACCTTTCCTGCACCGTGTCTTTAAAACCAGGTGGAAGTCTGCAGTGCAGTGAAACTGTCCAGATGTTCAAGAATTGCATTGTATATTGTGATTATAGGAAGCAATAGAGAGTGGTACATTTGTCCATTATCCTTTAAGCATTTGAAACGTCGTTGTAGAAATTAATAATCTGTTATGAATTATGAATACTATTTTCTGTATGAATATTAACTTTTATTAGTACTATTCAGGGAAATTCCCTGAGATTCTTTGGATTTTCAGTTGATAGGAAGTAGTTGCACAAAGGGTATTTATAAACATGGAATTAAAGAGTTTAAACAATCAGAACTTGGAAAATAGGAACACGAAAACAGGAAAAATTCTAACTATGCTTATGGAGCCTTAGCCTCAACTCTAGCATATATACTCACGATGCTTTGGTTCCTGAGAAAGTTTCCTGTGTGAGGATGCTTCCAAAACTCACAATAATGATCCTGCAGTAAAATACAAAATATTCCAGGCAGAGGGAAGGAGGGTAGAACTGAGCTGCTGCTAAGCTGCTAGTGCAAACTGCAAACACGTGGCCACCGTGATTCCCAGTTAACGAGCCATGAATGGGGTACTGCTCCCTGTGGAGGGTCAGTGCAGAAAGGCCCAGTTTCTAAATCACCCCCCATTAAATACATAGTTTTGAAAATTAAACTGGCCAATAGGCACTAGCATCATTGTTCTGGCCAATAAATTCAAAGCTTTGTGCCTCATGTGACCCTGCAGGCACATTGAGGGGCAGCCCAAGACACCTTACATGCGATGCTAAGCTCTTAGCCCTCAAGGCTTTGCTGCTCCATTGTTTTCTCATTCTACTCAACTCCTGGACCCGCAACAGGAGGAGGAGAGCAAGGGTTAAACCAGCCTGGCAGGATTTATGGCCTACGAGGACAAACTTCAATTCCAATCTTGGTTTCAATTTTAAACGAAAATAGCAAATACTTCATCTTTAATCCTAAAGTTTTCTCTGATGTCCATGTTGTGGGGCACTCCGAATCCCGTCTTCCTCCTCCCACTCTGTCTCTGGAGGTCTGAATGGGGGAAGAAGGCAGCACAAAAACTGCTTTCCCCCTTCCCTTGTGGTCTTGAAGGGGGAACAGCAAAAGGCTCCTTTCCAAAGCTGTACTGACTCGTGGGAAAGCTTGTGCTGGAATTGGCTGATGGGTCCTTCACATCCAGTATATACGGCAAGTGGACACTTTGTTTAGGAAAAATGATAGAGTGATGAAAAAGGCATAGAGTTCCTACTTTGCAGAGTTCTTGCTTTTGGAAAATTCCTGCCTTTGCACGGTTCCTGTTTTTGCATGGCTGCAGTTTTTGCACTGTCCTGTGCAGTCCTGCTCTTGCACAGTTTTTGCCACTTACACACAAGTCTGCAAGTTCAGCAAATCTTTATGTCCATTTGAGAAAGAGCTGCCAGCAGCACCTGGACCTGGCTTCTCTTGGACCACACCATGTCCTGACTTCCTGCTCACTACCCCGAGCTGGGGAAGATGCTAGCAGTTCGGCTTTCCCCTGTGCTGCTGAGGCAGTGCTGCCCTATGATCTTTTGCCTTGTGGAAGTTGTGTCTGACACACTTTCAATTTGCTGCACGGATCTGCAACGTGGATAAAGCTTGCAGTTTCAAAGGCTGCCACAGAGAAATTCATCACAGATCATCGCTAAATTCCTACCTTGCCTCCATGAGCAAAGCCTGCTGTTCCCTCAGGTTCTCTGCTCAGCCTGATTTATAAGTGGGGTAAAGCTGTGTTGTAGCTTAACCTTTTCAATTTCCTGACTTTCCTAAATTACTAAACTTGCCTGTAAGCATCCTTGTGAAGACTTTCTGACCAAATTAGAACCTGTAAATAAACCTTAACTAGTTCTGTACATAGTTTGGGGGGTGGGGCTTTTGGGAAAATAAAAATAATTCTATGTTTATAATTCCTGCCTCAGCCAAACAAATCAGCCCATGATAGAAATATCCATTATGATAGTTGATGTAATTGTGTAGTTCTTCCTCTTTGAGGACCAAAGGACCAAAATAGCAGGGTTATTGATGGTTAAGGAATACATTTATTTCTCAAATTCAGTGCATAAATACTTTCACAACAGTAGAGATTTGTTCAGGTTAGTAATAGAGCATGCTCTCAGAGCAGAGAGGAAAAATAGAGTCCCTGAAATGAGCTGCTGAAATAATTGTCACAGTTCTAGGTCCAGTTTGGCACCCAGCATAGCTGCACCTGCTGATGCTATTTTGCTGACAGGTACAAATCACTAGTCATCCAAGAGAAAACCATGAAACAGGTAACAACTGCCTCTGACTATAGGAAGAAATTAGCTAACCCAGAGGTGTAGGGAGCAGTGACCAAAAGGAGGCAGGTCCCAGGGAGGCCTGTATGTTGGGTTTGGGGTTCCTACACACACACACACAGTGCAATAGCAGCCAAACACTGTAGAGACATTGTGCAAAAGGCTAGCTATAGAGAGCCTCCCAAGAGTGTGACAAACTCATCATGCTATCCTTGTGTTTTACACACCTTTCAATTATCTAATCTCCTTCACACACATTTTCCATTTGTTGTTTGAAATCTAAAATATTTTACATCTTAAATGAATGTGCTGAGTGTAAGCAGAGAAAGGTGATGTTCTAGTGTGGTGTTGAGCATTATGAGCATTCGTTTGTCCATTTGTCTAATTAGGTGGCTTTTTTAGTGTGTGCTCTGTACAGGCTAATTAGAAGAGTCTGGCCTACAGCCAGACTATTTCTTCCTTGAAGATTTGGTTGCTCTTCAGCATTGTTGGAACAGATTTGCCTTTCTGGTTCAGACTGGAAATGAATAAATATCCCAGGAGGCAGAATGTGAGCATAAAATGTCACCTGCCTTTTTGATAAAGACAGACTGTAAGCCCTAAATAGATGATATTGGCACTTGTGAAAAGTCAGTTCTGTTCCTCACTGATTATCAGAGACATTTCAGCAAAATGTCCAGCAAAGCCGCAATCAAAATAATTGCATAACAATTGCAATCATAGGCTTGTTTGGCCTTTCTGGAAGCAGAACAGCTATTTGTTATACAGCCATGGAGAGGTTTGCAAATGCCCTGGCAGTATCAAGTTTTCTAGTGAACCGTGTGCAGCTTGCTGAAAAATTGTCTAGGAATCAGTAGTATCACACGGAGAGAAATGCATAGGACCTACTTTAGCTGATCTTGGAGCAACACAGAGGGATATCCAAACAAATTCCAGAAGCTCAAAGGCAGAGGGGGAGCAAGAAAGCTTTCAAAACTGAAGTCTCTGGAACTATGTTACCTCCCATTGAATTTCCTGGTTTCTGCTTTTACTGACCATACATGTATTTATTACCTCCTTTCTATTCACTTCAGTACAATATTAATAAGGAATTTTAGGGGGTTTTGCCAAGACAAGAACTTGAAAAAGAAAAATGCAGGCCCTCAGTATGTAGCTCATGTCTTTTCAGGACTTGTAAATATCTTCAGCCTTGCTCAGAATGGTTGCCCACAGGCAGTACTCTTTCAGGTTTCTTACACAGCACACTGAGGGGATGCAAAAGACATAGAAGACAGCAAGTGAAAGTTCACATGGGAGTCAGACTACCAGTCTCAAACAAACTAAAAAAAAGTCATTTTAAGCCACTAAATAGGGGGATTCTCACTTCAGTGCCAAAGTGGAGCATGGTTCAGCATCATCTTACTGGTTTCTAGAAAAGGGAATGGGAAGATATGGCAGTAGGTGAGAAGGACAAGTCTGTATTGTCAGAAAGCAAGACTCTTCAGTTAGAGTGAGAAAGGAGATGGGAATGGCCAGGAAGGACAGGAACAGATTATGTAGGGAATAGGAGCTGAAATCTAATCTTTGATGGGTCTGTAGCACTTAAGAATGTCAGCAACTTTGGCAGGGACTGGTGCCCTACTCCTCAAGAGAAAGATAAATTAAATGTATGCAGGCTGTCCTTGTGTGTTCACAAGGGAATCCTGATACAGAGATGTCCGCTTTGTGTTATTTGCTGCTCCAGGTCAAAGGTCTAACGCTCTTGAATGTAACTGTTAGTTGACAAAATTGCTAGTTTCTTAAATAATTTTCCTATTCCAAAGGAATGAGAAGGTGATCTGTTGTACTGGGGAAAAACACATGGTTCATCATCTTGCTTTGGGTAGACATCCGTATTCAGCATTTTGAGAGAGACAAAATGCCATATGTTCCTGTTCCCAGGGAACTTCAAGACACAGCTTCAACAGCTCATCATATTTTTCACACTGTTGCAAATTAAGGTATTTTTCAATGACTGATGCCTGGTTCTTTGATCAGCTAATCTTGTGAAGGAAACAGAATTATGTTAAATCCGAATAGGCAAAATAAGTTGTATTTCATTTCTTGCAGTTGTACTAATAATGCAATGAGTTCAGGAGTACAAACTTTATCATTTTTAACTCTAATAAATAAAAAGCCCTTAAACCACTAGAAGAGGGTAGAAGCAAAAATGTAAAAAAAACCAAACAAAAAAAAACCCCAAAAACAAACAACAAAAAAACCCAAACCCAAAAAAACCCTCAACCTTCCACCATCAAACAAAACCCCAAAACAACCAAGGCTTAGAGGATAAACTGCGTGGTGAATTATGATTCATGCTGAAACACAGATTGGAGCTTGTCTTCAGCAAGGAATCATCAGGAAGCAACAAGCAGTTAAGGATGAACCCAAATATGCCAGCAATTTTAATGGCAGGAGCCAATCTTCAGTAGACATATTTATTTGTTACAGACAGCCTAATGAGTTCATTTTGGATGCTGCTGCTTGAAGAGCATTGTTCTCTTCCTCTCTGGCTCTAATATAAGCATGTAAGATGGTGATCTTGTGTGAGTCTTAATATTTCAGGCAATGTGTATCCTGTTTGGAATAATGTTAGCAGAGCATCGTGGCACATGCAGGCGCAGTAACAGATTGTAAAGCCACACAGAACACCAAGGAAAAGAAGCTGTTCCCTAAGATGGCTCTCTATCAGTTGTAAGCTGGCCAGCTCTTCCCCTTTACATTTCATCCCAGGATCTGTCTGGGTTTTGTGATCTGCCCCCTACATACAGGCAAGGTGATGGTATGCTGGTGGGTGCAAGAATTGTTCCAGAACTGGATTCAGCTGCTCTTTCCTTTTAAGGACTTTGTGATCAATTCACAGTTGTATGGTTTAAATGAAGAAAAAGAAGACAAGTCAAGCTTCTTTTTACTACTAGTTTTGTCTAGTTGCTTTGTTCACATTACTCCTTTGCCCATATTTGCTGAGCAAGAAATGGTCCAAAATATGGACAAGTCAATGTACCCCTAATCCTGTGATCAGTCCTGCAAAGCCCTGTCACCCCTGCTGTGACCATGGTGGTCACACGATTTGAAGTTCCTGCAGTGGATAAACTGGTTTGCTTCAGGAGGTGTGAGTGCCCCAGAACTGTTTTCTTGCACCAATCAGATTTTTCTGAGAAGAGGTCATGTCTTTCCTCGTTGTCTCTGATGTAAATCCTTGGTAGATTGACTGGCATTAATGATCTAGAAGAGAAGGTTCTTCACATCCCTTTTCATTAACAGAGAGGTTCCTGCTCTTTGTAAGAATGCATTTCATTAGTTTTGCAAATTCTGCAGTTTAATGAGGCAATGTTCTTCTTGACAATGACAGTTTTGCTAGTGGTGCTGTTTATTTTCATAATGCTTTGTGTCCTTGAGTTTTCATAGGTTGGAGTACACTAGGCAAAGTAAAAAGCCAGAAAGGAAATAATGTCTAACATCTGCCAGTCATTCAGCTGACATGGTGAAAAGGGAACATGGAGTTACTATTACTTTTTTTTAAATTTGGGGTTTACAAATTGAAATAGCCCAAGTGAAAATCTCAAAATTGAATGAAAACTGGTGTCAGTTAGGTTGTTTTTTGTTTTATTTTGTTTTTATTTATTTGTTGGTTTATTTATTTTATTTTGTGGCCTTTCTGTGATTTTTTTTCATCCCTGTCCCAAATTTTCTAGGGACACTTGGACATTCTACTGATGATAGACAGATAGAAATTTATGAAATACTTACCCTTCTCTTTGCCCCTTGGACTTGCTAAAAAGTACAGAACACACACCTATCATCCTGTGGTGACCTAAAGCCAGGGAAGCCCCCAGTCCATGGGAAAGCTGAGAGGGAAACAAAGCTAGGGCCACCCCACTGCCACAGCACAGATAGGTGACAAGGCCCACTTGGGACAAGGGAAAGCCCAGCGATTTCTGTGTGTTTTTAACTGATCCCCATCACAAAAAGCACTGCACTGCACGAGGACTGTGTGTACCACAGAAGAGGAAGCAAGAGGATAAATGACTCTTCATCTTTCGAGTAAGTATCTGGTTGCAGAACGACAGGCAAAACTTCCATGCAGACACCAGCATTAAGGATGGCCTGACATAGTAATCTTTACCCTTCTCATACAACCAATTCTTTTGTTGTGTTAACCAGAACAAAATAGCAAAGGCCAGAAGCTGCGTTAGCAAATGGTGACAGACACTCCGTCTGAAGTGAATAGTCTTTGCCTGGCAGACAGCCACCCGTGTGGCTGTGCAAAGCCTAGGAAGGGTTAAACAGCTGCTAAGAACATCTGAAAAAAATCAAGCACTTGAGCTAACCTGCAGGGAAACTTCACTGACATTGAGAAAGGAATACCTTAAACATCACTCCCATTGTTATTCACAGCTTCCACCCCAGGGCTCCTTCCTTTCTTCCCCTTTAAACTTCGTGCAGTGAGGAGAGACCACAGGAGGCTGAGGTGAGCACTTCTCTGCTCACTCGTCTGAGGACCACCAACCTTTGTTTATACTGGAGAGGTGATGGCATTTCCCACCATGTCTGTGGGCAAGGTCTCTCCCCACTACATGGTTTTCACAAAGAAAATGTAATACCAAATGAAGACTTCAATAACGAGTAGAAAACCACTTTCTGTCACGTTTTTTCTTGCCTGTGAGTGGAGTCAGTGTTCACTGCATGTATTCTCCTTAGTGTACAGCAGTCACGTAACTGCTACAGTGGACATGACTGATTCTACCAGGATGCTTGGTACCACAGGGGACTGTTTTATGGTTCACAGGCTTGTGAACGTTTGTTGGCCACAAGAGGCCCTCATGCATTTATAAATATACTTGGGATCCACTCTGTATGCCTTGTTGACCAGGGCTGTTGGCTATTATTGTGATAGATATGATAGTCGGAAAGAATATGAATGAACAGCAGTGGAGAAAGAACATTCAGAAGAAGATCCATATTGAGCAATTTGACAAGGGAGAGTGCTTCCTCTAGACAGAAAATTCTAGCAACAGAGAGAACTTGGTGATTTTTTTCCTCTCTGTCTTTGTGTCAGAGCTCATTTGTTTCATACTGATTAAAAGAAAAAGCTTTAAGCCAGGAGAAATGATTTACAGTTTAGTTCTCTAGAATAAGAAGATCAATCAAAATATTTTAAAAATAGAATAACTGGAGCTGCTCATCAAGATTTACAACTAACTGCATGCTTGATTGAGTACTCTAAAATCAGCCTTTATTTTATTTTTCATGTAGGTATGTGCAAAGCATAACATGATAATTATCAAGCAGAGTTGTCCCTGCAAAATTACTTTACTGGATATTTGTATTAGACAAAGACAGAATGTCTTTTCCTCCTGTAAATCTCTCCAGCAAATGGTCACTGTCTCAGGGCTTGCAGCTCCTTGTTTGAGGTTGTTTCTACTTCAGATATTTAACAAGGTATAAGCCATGAATGTACTTCTACTTCAACAGGAATACTCTGACAACCCCAGATGATAAATTGTTTCTAAGTTTATTCTTTGTTAGCTCATTTGCACTTTTTCATGGTTTTAAAGCCTTTTGGAAACTCGTATCAGCAAGCAGCAGTCTAAGTACTGTCCTAAAATGCTTGAAATCTTTATTGCTTGAGAGGAAGGGGTAGAGCCAACTAAGACGTGGAACTGAACTGTATTTGCCTACTTTAAGGAGGTTTTTTTTTGTTGTTGTTGATTTGTTTTGGGGTTTTTTTGTTTCTTTGGTTGTTTGGTTTTTTTGGTGGCTTTCAAGCATTTCATGGTTAGAAATCTACCAAGAGTTTCACACTTCATTACTATCCCAGAAAATCCCAGTTTACTTGATGTAAAGAATTGTTAATGACCTAAAGAATTATGGAGGAGTTTCTAGGCCACGGTGATACGGTGCTGGGGAAAATGGTTTAGTGGTGAACTGGGAGGTGCTGGGTGCTGGGTTGATGGTTGGGCTCTTCCAACAAAAATGATTCCATGAAAAATGAAGCTGTGATTATAAGAAGCTAGACCCACCCAAGCTGTTTACTTTTAAGTCTAAAACATTCAAAATTCCTTCCAAATTGCAATAAAAATGGAAGTATTTGTGTGTCATGATAAATAAGAACAGACAATTTTTAAGGCAAGCAATTTTTGTGCAGAACACCCCATAAGGCAGCAGAAGGGTACTCAAGAGACTGGGTCTCTATTCCAGTTACTCATAATGCTGGTCTGTAATAAAGTCAGTTAGAGAATTATTTTGGTTGGAAAGGTCCTCTGAGGTCATCAAGTCCAACCATTGACCTAACACCACCATGGCCATTAAATCATGTCCTGAAGTGCTGTGTCTGCAGATTTTTTGAACACCTCCAGAGACAGTGACTCCACTACCTCCCTGGGCAATCTGTTCCAATACCTGGTCACTTTTCAGTAAAGAATTTTTTCCTAATATCCAATCTAACCCTCTCCTGGCACAATTTCAGGCTGTTTCCTGTTGTTCTATCAGTAGTTACCAAGCTGATCTATTGCAAAACTGAAAACACATAAATAGATCATCTAAATGCATCATCTAGACATCCAAATGTAGTTGGTGCCCTACCTCCTTTCCCACAAAATGGTGGGAATTCAGATTATCATATTTTGTACAGGGTAATGGTGTTGTTACAAGAATGCAGAAGTTAATTGCTTAAAACTAAAAGATTCTTTCATAGCATGGTGAATTGATAGGGATCTGGGTAGGAACCCAAACTGACTCTCATTTTACTGGTTTTAAACAAATCTTAAATAATGTATGTGAATATTTCAGAAAGAGTTAAAGATTTTCTTCACGTGAAACTATTGCCAAATTTAAACTACAATTTGTTACCTGCAAAGCAAGAAGTGCTTTAAAATTTTAGAGCCACCCAATCAAATGCCTTAATTTTGAAGGTTGTTAGTTTGCTTTTTTTGTTTTTCTTTCAGTTTGTTTTTTATGGTTGGTTTTTTGTTTGGGGTTTTCGTTTGGTTTGGTTTTTTCTGTTGGCTGTTTGTTTTTCTTCCAGGAGAGTTTCTTTCAGAAATGATCTGATCAAACTTTGAATTTCATCCAGGCAAGCCAAATACCTGGTCATGGATTTTTCTTCATAGGAAAAAAAAAAAAATCAAATCTCTGAAAATGTTTCCCCAGGTTACATACCTGAAGCACTCAGAATTTTGTTATCCTCCTATGATCTTCAGCTCCTGGATGGCTGTCTCCTTTTCATTTAGGTCTGACTTTTTTCTAAGTAGAACCTAGCAAACTCAGAGCTTTTTCCTGAACCATAAAGTACACTAGCCATCAAAGGAATGGAAATCTTCCTCCATTTACTGGAGAGTGAATAAGCAAAGTGCAGCGATGGTTACAATTTAAGAGGTGAGAGTGCAGTCCTAGTTGCCTGGAAACAGGAGGATGCCTTTGGAAAGCCATACCAGGCTCACCCAGGAAAGCAGCCTCTTACACAACCTAAGGCAAATGTCCCCTTTGAAAACCGTATACTTTTCTGACTGATTTTTTTCCACAACTTTAATGAGTTCCAAAATTTATTTAGCCTTTACCATATATTTCAGTATGAGGTTATATCGTGTGGTGCCTATGAATTAGAGATGGACTTGAATAAGGATCCCACATCCAAACTTTGAAGAAATGAGCCAGCGTTCAGATTTCATAACTGTTCTTTTTCTTGTACTGCTAATCAAACTGCTTGGAAGTGTTCAAACCCAGGTCAACCTTTGTAAGTAGAACAAGCAGATTTTGCCAGAAGCCATATACAAAGTTGGGTTCAGTGTAAAACTTGTCTTTCATCTTAACTAAGCTGATTTAAAACAGTATGCATAAAATAAGTTATGTTGCATGTCTGCAGTAATACTGATATCAGTTCCTGATCTGTTGTGGGAAAACCAAAATTAATCATTTTACTAACATTGTCAATGCATTTCATTTTCACATATGCTTTCCATGCAACTTCAGCAGCAAAACCATATAAATAATATTGCCTGCAGTAAAAAGACCTTAGAATTTGAGTTTATACAGAATACCTAATGAGTATGACTTTATAATTAAACCAAAGCTATAAGGTTCAGAAAGTTTTATAAACATTCTGCTGAGCCCAGGATTGTGATCTTGGACTGGTCCAGCACCAGCTCTATTCAGACCAATTGCCATCTCTGGAGGTGCCAAGCTGTCCTACGTTGTTCTATCAACTTTCACCTGTGACCTTTTGTAGGCACGCTGAGCTTTGAGGTCACCAAATTCACCCCTACAGTCAGCGGGTGTCATGGTAGGCCTAAGCAGGCCAAAATAGGCTTATACATGTCCTGGCTTGACCAGACATGGTTTTCTGCTCTCCCTCCTTCTGTTTTGGGGAGAAGCAGCCACGGGAAAGAGGACAAAGAACCTGGAGCTACTGAGTCTAAGGACTCTGGCTTACCCAGACTTGTTTGCATCCTGTGATAAACAAGGTACACAGGCTCAGTTTGTGTCTGCCTTGTGCACGGCCTGTTTTTTGCCCTAAAAAGGGTAAAGCAAGCCTATGGCTTCACCTAATATGGTCAAGATTGGCTAACTGCCATTCCGATTGGCTATTCTGTGTCCGAAGGCCCATTAGTCTTGGGCTGTATTGATAAAAGATGATGAGCAGGTAACACAACCTGTTCTGCCGTTGTGTTTGTGCTTGCTGCTTGCTACTGCCTTACTGCATCCTGAATTGTCTGAAACTGCTCACCTCACGTTTATCAGGAACAGGCTCTAAATGCCTCCACGCAGTGGCCTGCATAGCCAGCTTCACGTTGTGCTGAGACTGCACATCACAAGACATCCTGCCTACACCTGAAAGTCTCCTGCCAAGACGGGAAGTTCTGGAGATACACAGATTGTCCAGAGAAGACCAGGACCAGGTCAGGGACTGTCTGCCTCCTTTCCCCAGCAGCCTGGGAAGAATCAGAAGTTTCAGTGGATAACAAGACAGTAACAGAATTCCATTAAAGCATTTGTGTGCTGTCTGAAGCTGTAGCTAGCCCCATGAGTCGGGAGATAATTTGAGAGTAAATACCTCAGCCTCTTGTAATTCATCAATTGCCTTCTACCATAAGCAGAAAGGAGCTCCTTGAGTCCATCTAGTGGACAAGCGGTGTATTGACCACAGGAATCTTCTCTTCCAGTTCAATTGAGTTTAATTAATGTTTATATATTATCGCTAGTTATCTCTAAATCCTCTCATTATCTGTGTAAGGTTTCCATGACCATGTGAAGAACTGATTATTATTAAAATTAGTGGTTGGGGATGGTGAGAGTTCTGAATACCAAAATTAATAAACAATATTAATTTTGGGAAAAGATAATCTCACATTAATTAATTACCCCTCCATAACATGGGGAAATCATGTGATTTCTTTTAAATGACAATCTGAAGTAGTCTGATTCAGCTGTTGAGTTGGTTAAGTCTAGAGTGAGACCCGTGTATGTGTTGAATTATTTGGGTCAGCTTCACAACACAGAGTCCAGCCTTTGTGCTGTGAGGACCATATGAGAAGGAAGTGCCGGTATCTAAGGCTTCAGAATTACAGGCCTTTGAATATGATAACTGAAAGAAAGTATCTATAATTTGACCCAGTGTTTGTGTAAGAAACTCAAAACTCAACAGCTTGTCTAAAATATGTCTATTTCCAATCAGTATCTGTGCACACTACAAATGAGAGAAGAAAATGTCTTGCCTTCCAAATTGTTTTTGCAGAATACTCAAATGTTCCCAGCTTCTGAGTAGAGAGAGTAAATAGACACAGTAAGAACAGACTTTGTCAGAGTCCCCAGGCGTAGAAGGATTTACTTTGTTCAAAAATGAGTAAAAAAATGATGACTACTTTAGAGAGCAGAAGAGTATAGATTCCAGATGCCAGCCTCATGCTTTACTCACTATTTGATTACTTGAACCTTTCATTACTCCAGCTCTCCCCTGTGTTAAGGTGGAGGGAAGGCATTTTTCCTGGAACTATTGTGACAGCTAGTGCTTTACCAATTGCTTTGATGTCTTTGAACAAAAAAAATATTCTATCTACCTAAATTTGGAGTGACAGAACATTATGAATCAGATGCAAGTGGCTTTAACCAGATTCCTGTAGAGCCTTTACTTGCATGAGGTATGGTTGTTTTATCAAATACAGCTTACCTTTTTTCATTGCCTCCTAAAGCACTGTGATGTCCACCAGGATGTGACACTTCTGCTGAGAATTGTTTGTCCTTGCATAACTCCTGTGTGTGCTGAGAAATAGGAATATTTCATGAGAGTCTTTGTGCCTGGTAATTTTATCACTTTTTATCAAATTGCAGAGAAGGAAATGGCAGTAAATTGGATGTCTTACCTTGAAAAGCTTTCAAAAAGAAAACGTGACATGGTGAATAGATGCCTGGAGGGTAAGGTATTTTTTCCTCATCTTAGGTTACAGGAACACAGACAGGTCAATATGACAGAGAGTTATGTTAGTATTCATGAGCCAGCTTTCCTTTTGCCTTGAGATCTTGCTGTAATGGCTTGAGAAACATGCCCCACTGCAGTGGCTAAATGGCAGATTGTATCCAGCATCAGAGGCTGGGGGAATGGTAACAAGTCTTGAATACCAAATGAGCAGGAGCTGATGATTGCTGAATTTTGACAGTGGCTGTGAAGTGCCTGAGATATGTTTATCACAGTACATAGAGAATACTGCATGGCAGTTCAGACAAGTAAATAATTTTCCAGTGGCATCGGGTCACATGGCACCAGGCCTTGTGGCAAACATAGGACCCCTCTAATTACAGCAAAGTTATCCTTGAACCTTAAAATTATTCTACTCAAATAAATAAATTAAACTTTTTTAATATCAGCTCAAAAGGGGAAGGAGAGGCAGGGTGTGGTGGTTTGGCTCAGGTTCCATTAAGAAAGCCATAGAGTTCTCCAGGAGGACCAGAGAGGTCCAGGAACCAGATCCTGGAAATCATAATTTTGTTATTCAATTCCGTAATTCTGCTATCACTTTATAAGTGGGCAGCAAAGTCAAATCTCTCTTTTCTGCTCACTTCCTACAGCTCTCCAGGAGTCTTATTGATGTGGGTTTGGGAGTTACCCGCCCCCTCACAATTTGTAAAATGACCCAGGCTAAAACTCAGTCAGCTGGAAGTTTAGATGAAGCTATATTTACAGCTCAGCACAATATACAAGCAGATATATACACTATATACAGCAATATTTACAGAAATATACAAGGTAAAGGTAATACAGAAACACAACACCCCTCCCAGAAATCAGAGACCCCAGGAGGGGCTCCCAACCACCCTTCCACCTTCTCCCCACCCCTATACCTTACCCCAAGGTTTTGAGGATCGGCCAGAGGAGGAGTTAGAAGAAAAGTGATTAGTGAAATTAATTTGTCGGAGAGAAGAAGCCAGAAGTTGCAGGACAGCCCCAGACACTGTACCCCAGAGCCCACGACAAGCCCGACTGAGACTGCGACAAACCCAAGTGGCTTATCTTTTGTTTTGAGTACTTATTCCTAAACATCACAGCAAGCCTATGAGTGAAGTAGACATCACCCTTGTTTTTCCTTTCACAGCCTGTAACATAATTTTCTCTATTAAAATATTCCAATTAGCCTTAAACCAGCACACTTATCTGGGTAACTAATGGGGAAGTAACCTGCGTGCAGCCTTCAAGGCCTCAGGGAATTTCGTGCTGTGCAATCATGGCTTGTTTGGGCCTGACAGGAGACAATGGGGGAGTAAGGGGCAAAACAAGCACTGGCGTTTTATGGTTCTGCTTGACTGGGGGGAAGATTTGGGGGAATTCTCATGTGTCCTCTAGCTGTATTAGGTGTTAAGGATTTGTGTATTTCTTTTTTTTTACCTGTATATCTTTAAATGCACCTTTCTGTATTCCTCTCCAATCCAGTAAGAGCATTTTTATTTTACTTCCTGTGAGAGTAAAACAATTTTAATTAGGTTCACTCTAAACCGTTGACACAGGGCAAAGGGGAATCTTTTGAGTATAGCCAGCTTTCGGTAATGGTCAATTTGTTTAGAATCTGCATGCTGAAGTTGGTCAACATCCAGCTGTGGTTAGATTAGATTTTTTTTAAATTTTTTTTTCCCCAGTTAAGGAAAAGAAAGCCCAAACTGAAGCAGCTAGGTTAAATGCCTTCTTTCCATGATTTTTCCTTGTTCTTTTCAGTACTGTGGACCAATACTCCAGCTGGCCTACATCATCATTGTTAGGCCTATAACAGCAGCTTGGTAGGGATGGGGTGATTTGCATTTAACCTTACATTCAGCTCTATGCTCAAGGTTGCTTTTGCTTGTCTTGTTTTTCTAGCATCTGTGAGTTAGATCTCTTCGGCAACATCAGACGGAACAGGCTGCTTACTGCTTTTGTAGTTTCTTATATCTGAGGCACTCAGAGCAGATTTTATGCTGCCAGAACTTGGCACATTATGGCTCACACACCATTGCTTACACTTGCTGAGGCAGCATTCCCAGTCAGTGCTGGCAGCCAGCAGCTACAAAGGCACCATCGATCTCAGCCTGCTTCATGCACTGTCTGTGCCCAAATCAAACCTTCTAGCCTGCAGGAAGGCAAGTCTTGCTATTCTTAATTGACATATCAGGAAACAGAGGCCAAGAAGAGCCACCTAGCCTGCCTAATCCTGTTTGCAGCCTAACCATGGATATATAGACACTTTGAGAGCTCTATTTCCTGCTGCTCTGTTGATAAAATACATGTAATGTATAACACAGCCAAAAAAGAGGCAGATTCTTCAAACGATAAGCAGACACATACACAATAGGGTACATGTACAAGCTATGGATTAAGCAGTTACAGTTTAGTCTTATTTAGAAGGACTTACAGCTGGACATCTTGAAATAATGCAATAGATTCAGGATCTTGTAATCCCTCTGCAGCTGAGTGAGGCACAGAGGCACTGCACAGAACAGCTCCTTGGACCAGAGCAGCCTGGTCCTGCCTGAGCAGCAGTCCTTACCAAACAGGAGGTAGGGATCATGTCTTAACCCTGCACGTGGGGTGCCCTACTGGCCATAAACATCCTGCAGATACTATCGTTCCAGCTCAATCTGTCATCTTGGCACATCTTTTTGCAGGTTTAAAGCTTTTTCTTTAATTATTTCTATTAGGTTGTACGGAGAGAACAGTGCGAAGAGCCCTTCTTACTCCAAGCCTGGAGGTAGTTACTGAAAGCAGTCTTTGTAAGGTGAAACGCGCTCTGTCTGCCCTCAGCTCTCTAATGACTTTGCCCATGATACCGCTGGGGCTGACAAATGAAAACGCCGCACAGCACTCAGGGGCCGCCTGTCTCTGAGAAGACAGACGCCGGGTCCTTTGCGGGGGTACCCTGTAGCACAGGGACACCTGCTGGAGCAAGACCTCAGTAACATCTGGAGGAACTCAGCCAATTGCTCTGGACCTCGGTTATGTTTTGAAATACAACTAAGATCTCATTTAAATGCAACTAAGCTCTCATTATTTTCTTTCCTCAGCTAATTGTACAGCTCTGTGTCTTTGTTCCATTTCCCAGGCACCAGCACATATGAGCAAATGATTAAAAACTCTCTTTGATTTACACGATAACACAGATGACTGACCTTCTGCCAGACTATAGAACTTGTCAAAAGGCTGCTTCTGTAAGAGTGTCCCTTGCTCCTGTTACTCGTGTGAAGAGTCCTGCCTTAGTCCTTGGGGAGGTTTGGAGCTTCACTGTCCCCTCTGAGCAGAATGGACCTGACACTGGAAAGCTTTGAGAAAAGGCAGCATGTGTTTTACTCTGCCCATAAGCAGAGCAGCATGTGATTCCTTGCATACTGTTATGTCTCAGGACAGTCAAATAAAACTATTAGAAGCAACATTTGCTTCCCTGGCTTCCAGGGGCAACAAGTCTCCTCAGAAGCAAATGCAAGGGCAAGCCTTATTCCTCAGGATCGTCTCTAACAAGCCTAGTGCCTATTGTGCAGAGCAGGGGACACTCCTTTTTGTAGTGGGCATTTCAATCCTTGTGCCATGGAACTGCAGAGGCAATAGTTGTTAGTACCTTCTTTAAGAGATGTACTGCTTAAGCATTTAGGAGTGGTAAGTCAATCACTTCTTATCATATATAAGAAATTCTATTCTCAATTCTAAAGTGTTGTGCTGGTATCCTCAGGACCAGTACCACTTGGGATGAGCAGTTGGGATTTTTCACTTATCTACTAAGCAAACATTTTAAAAATCACCCTCCTGCAGCTTTGGTAGCATATTGGTAATTGTGCAATTGATGATACCAAGCCATTATCTCTCCAAACCTCTAGTAAGTGGTAGGATAAATGAGAAAAGTCATCACGCTTTCTGTTCCTTCCTTACAGGTCAGTTTGCTGATACTCAGATGATTCAAATTTCCACCTACCAGAGTTATTGCTGATTGATCAAAGAGCAGTGATCTGTAAGGTATTCGAATTTAGGGTCGCCAAACATTAATTCTGCATTTTCCTGTAATACATGCTTTCTGTACCATTATGTAGGTATGCACAATAATAGACTGGTGTCTGCTTTTGAGGCAGGGGTAGATAATGTATCAATCCCATATTCCTGCACTGTTTGCAGCCACAACTGTACATAACACAGGTGTTTTGACTACTCTTTCAAAATTGGCTTTCAAGTGTTTTAGAATAGGTTAGAGTATTTCAATTGGAAGAGACCTACAATGATCATCTAAACCAACTGCCTGACCAATTCTGAGTTGACCAAAAGTTAAAGCATGTTTTTAGGGGTATTGTTCAAATCCCCCTTAAGCACTGAGAGGCTTTGGGCATCAACCTCCTCTCTGAGAAGCCTGTTTGAGGGTTCAACCACCCTCTTGGTGAAGAAATGCTTTGCAATGTCCAGTCTAAGGTTGCCCAGTACAGCTTTGAACCATTTCCACACATCCTGTTATTGGATATGAGGGACAAGAGACCAGCACCTCCCTCTCCACTTCCCCTTCTCAGGAAGCTATAGAGAGCAATGAGATTGCCCCTCAGTCTCCTTTCCTCCAAACCAGACAAGACTGAAGTCCTTGACTGTTCCTCATGAGATGTTCCTTCCAGCTCTTTCACCAACTTTATTGCCCTCCTCTGAATGCATTCAAGCACTTTAGCATCCTTCTTAAATTGTGGGGTCCAGAACTGAACACACTAGTCAAGGTGAGGCCACACTAACGTGAAATACAGTAGGATAACCATCTCTTTTGACCAGCTGTTTATAGTTTGATGCACCCCAGGATGTGGTTTGCCCTCTTGGCTGCCAGGGCAAACTGCTGAGTCCCATTGAGCCTGCAGTTGACCTGCACCCAAAGACTCCTTTGCAAGGCTGCTTTCAAGCCACTCCTTTCCCAGTTTATGCTTGTGGTCAGCATTACTCCTAGGTGGAGAATCTGGCATTCTGACCTGTTAAATTTTATCCCATTAATCATTGCCCAGTGCTCCAATCTATATAGATCCCTCTGCATGGCATCGTGAAATTGCTAATGTAGCATTTTCGAAAAGCATCCGTGAGTTAAGATACGATGTCTCATACCATGGCAGAAGAGTTAGAAATGTGGGGCTTGTGGTGACAGGACTTATTTAAGGAGAATGGCATTGTCTAGGTCAGGTTTCAGTCTCGGTGGAAAAAGCTGATGTGCCCAGGAAAATACAAAGACATTTGTTGTCTACTGAAGGGGAATTTGGTGAAACCCAGCTTCTGCCCTGCAAATCCAGTGTAACCACCAGGCCTGTTGATGTATATTTATAAAATGGTGGCAAAATCCAGTGTCTATTAACTATTGTAAGATCTCTTTTCTCTATCTGTACTATTCATCATCCATACTGTAGATCAAGATTAGAGGAGCCCTTTATAATACTGAGTTCTGCAAACACAGCTTCTCAGTGTTTAGGTAATAACTATCAATCACCATAACTTCATTCAGCTCTCAAGTCCATGCAAAGACAAATCTCTCCAGTCGTCTTCCTTGTCACCACTCTTGATGAGCACCAGTCAGAAGTTTCTCCTCCTTTGATAATGTCATTCTGGACATTTATTTCAAGTTTTCATGATGCAGCACCTCTCAGGGAAAAATTATACAGTTTATTGTACAGGTGCTGTATGATACTGAACTGGAGTTCTGGAAATTAATGTTTTGCACAATACCATTGTGGTAGGCCTAAGCAGGCCCAAATAGGCTTATATATGTCCTGGCTTGACCAGACATGGTTTTCTGCTCTCCCTCCTTCTGTTTTGGGGAGAAGCAGCCACGGGAAAGAGGACAAAGAACCTGGAGCCACTGAATCTAAGGACTCTGGCTTGCCCAGACTTGTTTGCATCATGTGGTAAACAAGGTACACAGGTTCAGCTTGTGTCTGCCTTGTGCAAGGCCTGTTTTTTGCCCTAAAAAGGGTAAAGCAAGCCTATGGCTTCACCTAATATGGTCAAGATTGGCTAACTGCTATTCTGTGTCCAAAGCCCCATTAGTCTGTACTGATAAAAAGAGATGAGCAGGTAACACAACCTGTTCTGCCGTTGTATTTGTGCTTGCTGCTTGCTACTGCCTTACTGCATCCTGAACTGTCTGGAAACTGTCTGCCTCATGTTTATCAGGAACAGGCTCTAAACGCCTCCATGCAATCGGCCTGCATAGCCAGCATCACATTGTGCCGAGACTGTGCATCACAAGACATCCTGCCTACACCTGAAAGTCTCCTGCCAAGACAGGAAGTTCTGGAGATACACAGATTGTCCACAGAGATCAGGACCAGGTCAGAGATTGTCTGCCTCTTTTTCCCAGCACCCTGGGAAGAATCAGAAGTCTCAGCAGCTAACAAGACAGTAACAGAATTCTCTGAAAGCATTTGGGTACTGTCTGAAGCTGTAGCTAGCCCTGTGAGTCAGGAGATAATTTTGTGAGTATATAGTGAAAGCCTCTTGTAATTCACCATTGTCTTCTGCCATAAGCAGAAAGGAGCTCCTTGAGTCCATCTTGTGGACAAGAAGGATATTGACTGCAAATGGTATATTGACTGGAGGAACCTTCTCCTCCAGTTCAATTGAATTCAATTAATGTTATATATTTCTGCTAGTTATCTCTAGATATAATTTTTCCTTTGTATAATGTTTCTGTGACCGTTGCAGAACAACCTAGTTATTATTAAAAAATAGTGGTCGGGGTGGCAAAAGTTCTGAATATCAAAATTAATAGACTGTATTAATTTTGGGAAAATACCATCTTGCAATAATTAACTACCTCTCTATAACAAATATTTCCTCAATACTCACAGAATAAAGAAAGGTAAAACTGAAGCCAGCGATGTACTAATATTTGGTGCTGAAGTAACAAACCTATTTACATATTCAGTACAGGAAACTATCTACCCTTAGCACTGATGCTAAATACATCAGTGAGTTCAGAATCTGCAGAACCCAAAGCCATATTTACAAGCAGGTAACCAAGCAGAACTGCTCAGTGCCATAGCTAGCTCACTAGGCATAACTTCGGATCTGTAACTATCAGAATTCCGATGTTTTTGCAAATATGCAGATGTGGATAATACAGAGACTGCAGAGATCATGACTGGTGTCAGTTGAATGGCAGCAGCAACATTAACAGTGTAAATAACTGTGTGCATGATGATTCAAGGGGTGTTTCTATCTGCACTCAAAACAGGAACATCTGGTACAAGTTATTTCACATACCTGTTGCTCATCTGGAGCACCAGGAGATGCTCTCACAAAATGTCCAATTTCATGCAGTGTTTGCACTGGATTTCTCTTGCAGGACATCCAGCATGTTTTCCATCATACTGTACAGAGGCATAGTGGCAACAAAGTTCTCCCTGTGTACTTGGAGTCCATCGAGCATGTCTGCAGTACTGTAATTTTCTGTAAGCTACACTTTAACCCTCCATTCAGAACAGCTGTGCAGCTCGAACTGTGCTTGCTGCATCCTGACTTAGGCTCTGCACTTCTGCCATTGCTGATCCAGTTGACGAGCAAAGGCTCTAACCTCTTTAGAGTCAGGCCTGATTCAAGCAATAAACTCTCTAACGTGAGGGGTAATTGTTTTTCTTTGTAAGATGATCTCAGATAATTTTGTCTGCTATGTTTCCAGACCCACATGTGACAATCAGCTCTCATGAAATTACAGTGTTTGTTTCCTGTAGTCCTTTTCCAAGCTGACAAAGGGTATGGTGCTCACCTACAGCAGCTGCTTCAAGTACACACAAACATCATTATTCTGAGAACATATTTATCATCAGGTTGGGAAAGCATATATGATATGAACTTGCCTTTGGCTCCTTGTGATGAGTTTGGAGTTCCCCGCCCCCCCACACTTTGTAAAATGACCCAGACTAGAACTCAGCCGGCTGGAAGTTTTAGATGAAGCTATATTTACAGCTCAGCACAATGTACAAGCAGATATATACACTATATACAGGAATATTTACAGAAATATACAAAGTAAAGGTAATACAGAAACACAACACCCCTCCCAGAAATCAGAGACCCCAGGAGGGGCTCCCAACCACCCTTCCACCTTCTCCCCACCCCTATACCTTACCCCAAGGTTTTGAGGATCGGCCAGAGGAGGAGTTAGAAGAAAAGTGATTAGTGAAATTAATTTGTCGGAGAGAAGAAGCCAGAAGTTGCAGGATAGCCCCAGACACTGTACCCCAGAGCCCGTGACCAGCCCGACTGACTTATCTTTTGTTTTGGGTTCTTTCTTAAGCATAACAGCAAGCCTATGAGTGAAGTAGACATCACCATTGTTTTCCTTTCACAGCCTATAATATAATTTTCTCTATTAAAATATTCCAATTAGCCTTAAACCAGCACAATCCACCCCTGTCTAGTTCACTCAGAGCTTTGCTGAGAACTATCCATCTAATCTAAAACAATATTTACAAGAATGAATATTACAAGTTCAGTTCATGTTTCATTCCGGCTATTTCAGATGTAGGTGATTCAAAAGCTCAGAAAACAGGAAACAGTTTGTCTCCTCACAGATGAGATGAGAACAGGGACTCCCAGGTGACATTGGGTTCGTGCTCACGTACTGTAGATTCTCTCGTAGATTTGTTGGACGCCAGGTAGTAAATACCTAAAACAGAAAACTCCTAACAGCTTGTATTATACACTCTGAATTTAACCTCTCTCAGCTAAGGTTAGATTTCTCTGTGGCACACACTGGATTTCACCATTCTCCTGCATTACCCAGTATGTGTGACCAGGACCTTCAGCAGACACCACCCCTCGGACAGGTTTCCCCTCGCCCGAAGGAGAAAATACCCAAACAGATTTCCCTAACAGATTCTTTTCACGTACAACAGGAACTTTATCACCATCTACTGTTTGGTCTTTTCTTAGGAATGTCCCTGGCACTGTGAACACACAGTGTCCAAACATGTTTGGTGAAGCAACAGAAAGGATAATAGCATTGTTTACATTTTGCAGGAGTGTGGTGGGTTTACTACGGACTGTATCAAAATACAACTGGGAAACGCAGGCACTGAGTTTACTTGGGTACAAAAGAGCAACAAAAGTAAAGGCTAGGCATGCCTGTGGTCATGTGGATAAATTAGCCCATAAAGAAGGCAGAATCACTGATATTTATCCTTATCTCAGAAGTGCTGAACAACAGTTCCCACCAATCTGTTGGTGGGATTTTTTTTATTTAATGCAGATAAGGTAAGAACCCATCTAAGTGACCCAAAGCTGTCATTAAGAGGAGAAACAATGGATGTCCATTATTTTAAATTTTGTAAGAGTTAGCTCATGGTGACTTCAGGCAGGAACTCAGTGTTACCCTTCTCCAAACTACAGGAAGCAGAATTCATTTTTGCGGGATGAGCTATCTCTCAGTTGCTGAGTGAGATTAGTCCTGCCGAGATGGACCTTCTGAGCCCTCCATCTGTGGAGAAGTCCTTTTACTGACGATACTGAAAAGATGTCCAGATGCTCTTCTTGTTTTGCAATTTTAGGCTGCTGCCAAACCAACTGGAAAGCCATATTGTACAGATGAGGCAAGTTATCTCATGTATAAACTTCTGTGTCATTCATAGCCCATGCCTTTATTTTTCAGCAAACTTTCTTGCAGAGGTCAAACCAGAAATTTGTGAAGGCATTTTATCTCTCTGAGGGGCAGAACACAGTCTCATCTTGGTTATGGCACCCAGTCGCTTACATAGATTGTTAAGCTGGATCCTACTGGAAAAGAAATGTTTAGCAGGAGAGAGCTTTAAAGTAATTAGCAACAGGGGAAGTCAAAACAGTAGCTTTTATACAAGCAGAAAGTAGTACGTAATAATGGTTAGCTGGAGAGATAATGTTTAAGTGGAGAAAAGAATAGCTAATTTATCAAGAAAAACCATTAGATAGTTAAAATTAATTGGAATAGAGGAAGATACAATCAATATCCAGTACTGCTAAATACAAAACCACACTTTGCTGCAGCTAGATATTTATTTCTTTTTAATAGAGCTCAACTGAGCAATTGAGGAAATGAAAGGTATTGGTAAAGAGCTCCTAAAAGAACAGTGAAGCATCAATGTAAAGGTATCCTTTAGGACACATTTCCTCCACATATAAAAAAACCTGTTTTGCTTCTCTTTTACCATCAGCATAGAAAATTGCAGTAAGTCTCTATTTGTCTCCATCTTTTTAAACTTCAACAGGATGCAAAATGAGGGTAGGAATGTGATGCTGGTGCAACTCAGGTGTAAGGATTTTTTAGTGCGTTGACTCTTACTAATATGAAACTCATACTAGTGTACAGTAAAAGTGAGATGTAGAGGATATGTAAAATGAGATACAGGAAAACAATGAGTGCTCCTGTGTCATAAGAAGCCAATTGAAGGAGATGGAAGTAGAAAGGACATGAAAAATTATACCAGATCCTCTATCTTGGATCACAGTTTTGAGGTTTTGTTTTGTTTTGTGTTTGTTGGGTTTTTTCATTAGTGTATGTGCTTGTTTTGAGAGGGGTTTTATTTGGTTGGTTGGTTGGGTTTTTTGAGCCTTTCACTATTAAATAGAACTAGATTACTAATAGCATATTGTATGGGTCTAAATTTTGGTAAGGTAGAAAGCAATCAAATTTGGGCTTCTTTTATAGACATAGCCCTTATACCCTAATTATTATCAAAAATGCATTTGTGATTATAAATATTGTTGGGATATGAGTTTGGAAGCCATATGCAATCTCCAGAGGTGCAATATATATCTATGCAGTTACCTAGGGATCAGTATTATTCCTGCAATTTATAGATGCCTGAGTATATTTTAAGTGATTGTGTATTTATGATTTTGGCATGGCTATGTATTGCATATATGTCTTAAAGACTAATTTATTTCCAAACTGTGTCACAGACAGTAAGGGTGACTTAAAAAAAAAGGAAGACTCATTTTGGTTTTAGCTGCTAGGGAAGACCTACATTGTATTGCTGCTTAAAACTTGCATCATGTGGGAAGAGATATTTGGGGATGAGGAAGAATCTGTGATAATTCACTTTCCTTGAGTAAGGGCCACATTTTCAGCAGACATAGACTCGTATATCTCCCTTAGCTTGAAGGGTGTTAAGCTATTATCTCCCCTGAAGGAAATACACTGTGATCAATGGAGTAGTGAGGGTGAGAGAAGAGCAAAGATGGCCATAGGGATGCATCTGCAGCACGGAAGTGGCTTGACTAGACATGCTTCACTCACGGGCTGTGCTTTGAACATGGGATACTTTGGAGAGAAAAGTGCTCTCAGGGCTGGAACTTCCTTGGCATGTACTACTATCTACTGAAGTGCTGAGTGCACACTTGCAACAAAGAGAAAGCACTAGCTCTGCTACCACCCTGACAAGAGAAATGTGAGGTCAGAGAACTGCAGTAACCAAAGTGAAGGTGTTCACCTAATAAAAAGCTGTCTGGTGGGCACCAGTAAGAAGAGCAGTTAGTTGTTGCAGTGCATTGCTTGTCTGAGTGAGGTGATGTGCTGGGAAAAGAGTGAGCTTACCAGGGGACAGAAGCTTTTGCAAGGGACCAGGATGAACAGAGGATGTGCTTAGCCCACTGGAGCAATAGCAGAAGCTGAGCCAGCTGTGCCATACACAAAGGAGGTCACCAATTGGTTTCCTTTCCTTATTCCTCTTATGTAGCTTCTTTGAAGTCCTTCCTACTTTGAAAAACAGCTTCTGTTACAGGTGCTGCCCCTCTTGGCCAGCTAACTGTCTAGGAAGAGGAAGAAGGTACTTCTTTGCCTTCTTTTTAGAGGTTTCGTTGCACACTGATGCTTTCAACAGTTCTCATATCAAAAAAGGAGAGTGAGGTACTTCACCAACTAACCACTGGCACAGTGGAGAATGATAGTTTAATTTTCTGTCCTACCCTTAATGTTATGCTGCGACAACATGCAATGGGATTTTAAATATTGTAGTCTCAGAGATGCCATCCTCTGTCTCTCTTGAGACTGTGTGGTTGAGTTTCAGATTTGCTAAAAAATTTTGGGTATTGCCAATTGCAAGAGTGTGAGCTGAAAGGGGAAGATGGGTAAAGAGAACCCATGAACATCACAGGGCACCTCCAGCAAAGCTGCCAACATCCATGCAAATACCTGATTTTCTATAGAGTATTCTTCTGTAGAGTGCTTTTTAAATCATCAAGAAATTTAGAAGGGACGGGGGGAAGAGGGGAGGATTATCCCCAAACAAGATCAAAGCTCAGGGGAGTCTCAGGTATATTTGCCATAGAAGGGATTACGGCTAACTAGAGAAGGAGAGGGCAAAACAATTTAAAACAAAAAGAAAGCTCCCTAGTGTCTGCTTCATTGTTTGTTTAAGTGCTAGCAGGCACACATCATTTGATTACAATCACTTTGTAAAGGAAAAAGTCATAAAAATTGTGTCCTTCCTGTGTATCCACTCTCTCTGTATCTGGCAGCCAGCCCTAGTAATGCTTCCAAGGTAAAACCTTAATGGCATGCTGAAAACTATTCAGGATTTGGTTTTATGTACATTTCTAACATTTGCATTCAATAAAATGTATCAGAGGGTATACGCTGATATAACTTTTTTTTTTTTTTTAATGCTGTGGATTCCACTGAAAAGAAAATTTTTCCCTGGGTGACATATTCTTTTCAAACCTTCTTTCACTGCAGCAGGCATTGCCATAATGGGACTGAAAATGATTATGATCTATAGCAGGTGTCAAGTTTGAGAAGGAATAGTGTTTTCAGTATTTAAATGTTAATAATAAAGGATTTTTCTGTTTTAGATGCTAATATGTGTCAGCAGTTAGGTAAAAGATGTCTTAGAATGTGTGTTTCCTGTAGATGAAATGTATTCTAAGAAAGCATGTCTTCCCATGTTGCAAGAATGAGTGAAAGACAGTCCTTGTCATACCATTAACATTCATCTATCACCTTTCATTCCAAAAGACGGAACAACTGATTGCTAATTATCCTGGATGGGGAAATCAGCTTACCTGCCACAGAACTGTGGTCACTTCCAAAAGCAGAATGTAGCAGGTGTTTAAGTGGTATAGCACAAACACATGAATAAAAACATCACTGCCAGATGAAACATGCTAGGAAATCATATGCAGACAAGGATGTTGTGTGTGGGCTAAAACTGGGCCTGAAGTATGAATTAAAGAAAAATTGGATCCAGATCATACTCAGTCTATAACTAAACATGGTCATGGTTAAATGCAGAACTTGGATCATTGGTTTTGGTTAGGGTTTTTTTTGTTTGGTGGTTTGGGGTTTGGTGTTTAATGGTTGTTGTTGTTGTGTTTTGTTTGTTTGTTTTTTATTTGCATGCACTTCTTTCTGTGGACTACGTGTGAGAGTTACTCTTCACAAAAGAGAAGCACCCAGGCTCTAAAGATGAGAACACTAGTGAACCACATCCTAGAAGTGGAGCAGTGCAAGAACTGATCATATCATGCCACTGGACAAGTGAGCCACCTGCTACACAGGTATTTATTTCCTTTCACTTTTTACCTCCCTCTTTCACTTCTCATTATATATTCTTCTTAAATGGGTTCTTACCCATTTCATAAAGAGATGGCAGAGATTCTTTTTCTGGAGTTGAGTCACCTAAATGGGTTATCAGGTTACCCTCCTCAGACAGAAGGGTCAAAGCCAGGTGAGCCATCATGAAAACAATCCAATCTCTGGTCAACAGAAGCATTATAACAGACATTTTGAGCATTCATTGTGCTAGGTTGGTTAGGTAAAAATTTTGCATGCTCTCTGTTGCTCAGGACATTTATATGTAGTTTTTCTGCTTCTTCAGAATGGATAAGACATGAGATATTTGGTGCAGGATGTAGATTTCATCTGGAAATAGTAGGCATATCTTACAATAAAAGGCATCTGAGGTATTTTAGAATTTATTTATCTAGATTATACCACTTGGCATGTTCCATGCAATCACATGAAAATTCTGCAATTGTAAAATGCCTAGCTAATTGAAAAGAATTCTATGCTCACACAGCCTCTGGCTGCCTGGGATTGGTGAGGGCTGGTTTGTCAAGTAAGAGCTGCAGGTGGGAAGCAGGTTTTGGCTATACCTTTTTTTTTTTTTTTGTGTTCACAGCACTGAGGACTGCAGGAACCTGACACAGTAATGTGCTCCTGCTTTTGACCCATAGAGGAGATAGTACTTTTCTTCCACACACTGGAACACTGAAAAACAGATGAACAAGCTACACCTCTGAGAAGGTCTGTTCTGACAAAGACTGCACTTCAATGGTAATTGTGCCTTTTTTTTTTTTCCCCCTTTCCCCTCCTTCTCTCTGTAATCAGTGTTTGTATCTCCTAAGTTAATTGCCAGTTCCAGTAATGACAGGCAACTTTGTACTTATGTCTAAACTTTGGGGATTTTCAAGTGTCACACACCAAAATTCTTAGCAAATCTCCATGTTGTAAATTATTTTTTTAAAGTCATGTAAGGAATAAATAGTACAATCAGAAACAGACAGAAACCCCAACTCATTTGTTACTTTCCTAGCGTGCTCTTAGCTAATACAAACCTGCAACTTCAATTACTTGTTCCATAACCTAACTGTTGTGTGCTTACTTCAGAGAGTTTCTTATTTAGTCTCTCTTTACTCCACTATAGTACACATAAAATGTAATCAAATTCAAGCTAATATCTATCAGGAAAGAATGAAATGAAAATTACAACTATGTACTCAATTTATAGTAATTTGTGATGTTACTGCTGTGCTTCCTATCTTCCAATATATGGCCCTTGCTCCAAGAGATTGAAAGCTTTATTATTTTCCTTTTTAGTTCTAGTAGGAATAAATATATCACATGGAGGTAAGAAGTTTTCAAACAGCTTAAGAATATTTGGAAAAACAAAACAAAATAAAAACTATATACAGCTCTGGAGAGGTAGAACACATGCAGCAAATAGGTAGAAGTTTTTACCAAAGTTCTTGCCTTTTTTAACTGCAGTTGGATATTTCCTTGTTTTGGCATAACTATGACAAATGATCCATAAAATGTCTGTTCACTCACCTAATTCACATCAATACCTGCACTGAAAATTCAATATAAAATTTACCTCTGGGGAAGGAGAGAGAGGGAGGGAAAGAAGTCACATCTCTCTGCGGCAGTAGACAGTACTGGTTGCGATGTGGCGGTCACCATTACAAGTGACTGATCTGGAGCTAATAAAAGGGCAAAATTCCTTCACCTCTCTCTCCTAGGTATTCTGGACCAAACCATAATGATAAAAGATCCACTCTAAAAAAGAAAGTTTTAATTTTTTTTCATGACAGTCTCTGCCAAAATGTATCTGTCAGCTTTATGTCTTCCATAGTGGTAATATCTGAAAGTATTTCTGTGCTTTTAATTATGAACTGATAAAATGCAACTCACACCATGCAGTATCCCCAACCAGCACTGGAAACTGCTTTAATTTGGGAAAGGTTAGCTGGTATTTTCAGTTTAGTTTATAGTAACATGTTTCTGTGGCTACTATAGAAATGGCTTTACTTTTAATTCCTCCCACATGGAACTACAAAAATTCTGTCATGCTGCATTTCTCATCTCTTCGTATAAGTGGGTTTGGTGGTTTGTTGTTTTTTTTTCCTCAACAGTAATGCTGCTACTATTGATGCAGACTAAAACTAACACTAAGGAGGCAATATTGAGTTTAATTCAAATTTTGATATCTAAGTTTGTGGGAACAACAGAAGTTAGGGTAGTAGCTTGAATACTTGCTTGAGTCTCTCCAGGTCCAATTACAAGCCACATGACAAGGAGGTAATTTACTGAACCTATGCTCCTGTGAAACCATTTGTTATTACAAATAATATAGTTTAAATTCTTTAAAAAATACACTCCAATTTATTCTGCTCTTTCTCATTAAACCAACAATGAATCCTTTTCCAGTTGTGCTGAATCAAAGCTTCGTTTGGCCAAAATTCCAATTGATGATTGAGTTCAGAAAAGATCAACATAGTAATGATGAAAATCACAGGACACAATACCAATAGCAATTATTTTGTTATTAATAATTGTCATTATTCCTGTGACATTTGGTCATTATAAAATTGTCTGTGTCCTTGCTGTATTAAAAGAAATTCACGTATTTTATATTGGGTGTTCGGCAACTTTAACAGCAGATTAATCCAGTTTTAGTTACTTGTTATATTAAACAAAGTGCTTATGCTAATATGAGGAGAGGTCATTTTTTACTGGGAAGAAGCATTAAGCAATAACAGTTTATTGGTTTCATTGGGAGAGTGATAAGCCAACAGTTTATCATTTACAACTACTACTTTGCTACTTAGACCTTTCTTTTGTGCTACACTTTTGAAGATGTAGGTAACTGTTAGCCAGGTTTATTCAAATAAACCATTTGCTAGAAGCTTTCATACCAGGTTATAAAGCCATCTGGTCAAAATAGTCAGAAGACTTCTAGGAAACAGTCTCATTAAAGATCACATATACACACCTGGCATGTGTGAGAATCCTTACAGAGTGGTGATAATACTTATAAGCAGACTTCAATTTAGGCTGTCTTATAATGTTAGATGTCATAACTGTAGGTTTAATGACAAACCTCTTTTCTCTAGGTTTTTTGGTTTTGTTTTTAAATTGAGGAAAACCTCTATGTTCTGAAAGTTCTCTACTGCTAAGTTGGCAATTCTCCTTTCCTAAACTTCTAAGAAAACACTGATGGTTTTCAGGAAATCTTTGCTAATTCTTAATAGTTAACACATTTCAGTAGCTGCTTCAGTGCTTGTGCACAGGAGATGACAAAGGGGGCCAAGACCCCAAAATTCTTGCCAGCTGAGAGTTATCAGCAAGTTATCTGTTTAAAAAAAAAAAAATTCTAAGGCAGCTCACAAGGAGAGGGAAAATCCTTTCTGAGCTCTTTTAAGCAACTGGAGGTCTGTTAATGGTCCTAATTGCTTCATAAATATTATAGGTACACTGAACAACAAGAAAATAGTCTAATCTTCCGTGATAACCCAACAGTGTTTGAGGCATACCTGAAAATCCAGTCATTCTCTGATGGTAACTTTCAGGACATAGACACTGCTGGTGCTTAGGGTCTTGCTTTAACTGAGTTGAATTTCACTGCTAGTTGAAAGATTTTACTTCTCCCATTGGATATGGGGTGATAGAGAGCCCTCCTCATTTTCACTCTGTGACAGTGTCTTTTCTCTTTTATTACTTCTGCTGTCATGAGATGTGATTCTCATTGTGTTGCTCTGATGAATACGGAACCTCTTTAGGAACAGAGCAAATATTTCTTATGTAGTTTCCTCACTTTCCCTTTCTTACTTATTGGTCCTGTGTATGCCTCATCCCTCCTAATTCTGGGACAGAGCAGGAGAGGTCTGTGGGCTGGGGAGTTAGGAACTGAATTTCACCTCTCTTCCACAAATACACCAGTGAGATTACTCACAATCTCATCTACCTGCATCAGTTCATTTTAACTTCTTGGGAATGCTTCCATAGTGTTTTACCCACTTTCAACAGGCAAAATCTCTCATGTTGTCCAGTATGTTTTCTTCTGATCATTTATGCATAAAGTATTTTGATTTTTCTTAATCTTCTCTTCCTTCCACATAGCTGTTGCTATCAGGTACTTAGGTACAGTGTAAAATATTTTCTTTCCAAATTAATTTAATGCTACTGAAAGATGCTGGACTGATATACAGAGTACTGGCTACCATAAAGTGGTCTCCAAATATGTTCAATCTTTTGGTCACTCTCAGTCAGTGGCAAAACAGTTGTCACTTTTTATTGCTATTCTCCCCTAATACTCAATACAAATCTTGTTACAAAGTTTATTTCTCTGTATTTCACCTGCCATTGATGGCAGGCTTGATTAAAAATGCTCTGTCTTCTCCATTTGGTTTGGCAATGGTTGGTTTTTCTTTTCTGGCATTGCACCCAGTGTATGCTGAAAGCCAGCATGTAAGATCCTGAAATGTTCTGTGATTACACGAAGCAAGGAGAACTACCACGAATTTGAGAGTATTTGAGTTTACTTTTGAGTTTACTTTTTTCCTGGACGATGTACAAACCATCTTTAAGCTTGCATAGCCCTTACCAGGGGTCAGCTTCAAGTCAAAGAAGCTTGAGCAAGCTCGTGCCCAGCAAGGAGGAAGTAGAAGTTACAGAACAGTGTGCAGGTAGCGTGAGTACAATCGGCTATCACATTCCAAACTGTCTTTTCATCTTCGGTTTCCTGCAGCTGGAAGTTGTTATCAATAAACACAAAAAATGTATTAAACTTGAGCATAGGAAATCATGGGATTTTTAATTGGTAAGGAAGAGAATGAGAGGAGAACACAGTTTTCTCTTTCGAACTTCATGGACAGTGCTAAAGCTGTGGATTTGCTTTGGTGAAATAGGAGAGAACTCACTGTGGGCAGGATCCATTACTAAACTTTGGCCTAGCATCACTGCACATTGTAACCTGTAATCAAAAACTCAGCAGATAAGTTAGCTTTCATGATGTACTACTTTTCTTAGGCAATATACCATTTCTCAGTTGTGTGACTTTGTCTCAAAGGCAGCTAATACTGGATATTTACACAGTGATTCTGTAGAGGGGAGTAAATCAAAGAGGCAGAAGAAAAACTCAAGATTTCTCTGGCAGCCTGATGAAATGCACTAAACTTACAAATATCTCATTGCCCCCACCTGGTTTGCAGGTGCTAACAAAATGTAACATCTTTCTCCATTTCTCTTAGCTTAGGTGTTACTGACATTTTTCTCATATCTGGTTTACCTAAATGTTGTTCCTGCTTGTTTTCTATCACAGAACTGCTTTCATCTAGGAATTAAAATAATTAGCAATATTCACAGCTTACAACATGAAATATGTCCCTGCAACAATATTTTTACAGTTGGATTTCCCATTGGTTAGCTCTGCAAATACATTAGGGCTCCAAGACCTCATGTCTATCTTATCAATATCTTATAGAGAGCCCTGAGGGATCCTGGTGGAGTTCAAGATGGAATTGGCCTCATTCTCTTACCTGAGCAATTAATAATTCATTTGGTGGTACTTACTGTGTTTTCCCTCTGCCCTCAAGACAGGAGTCAACATTTCTTCAAGTCAGAAAAATGTGCTGGCTTCAGGCTGGCTTTCAAAATACATCTTGCAATGATAATGGAGCTCTGTTACTTAGGTCCTGGATCCAGCAGCACACTGGATTTTTTTCTCATTGGATTAGAGAGGCCATAAACAATGCCACCACAAGTCAATTCTGGAGCAAAATGTGAGCCCCATGGGTAGGCTATGAACACATGCAGAGTGTTTGCAGCATGCTGCAAAATGCTAAACCCACCATCTCTTCCTGAACTCAAATTTAGCTGATTTTGCCAGAGAACACTGCAAGTTAACCAGCTTGGATTTTACTTTTTTGCAGCACATCTCTGATGTGTTTTCCAAAGGAAAATTAAAAGCAATAAGTTTGGTGGGAGTCCAGTCTATACAGCCCATACGAATGATCTTGGGTTTGGTTTGGGTTTTTTTCTTCCCAAATTAAAAAATATTTCAAGATAACATCTCTTATTTACAATGGGAATCTCATCATCAGATATGTAAAAAGCATCATTCCTAGTCACCACGTTCCTGCCTATTAGTACAGATGAGTTTGTTCATCCTACAGAGGAGTGCAGGAGTTCCTGGGAAGCACAGAGCTATCACTGCAAGTTCCTTATTGCCACCTGAAGAGGCCAAGATTGGGCCACTAGAGAGTGTGGTGGCTTAGTGAGAGACTCAAGACAATCATACATACTTTGTATTTTGTGATATACAGCTCTACACAGATAAGCCCAAGGGTGGTGGAATGCAAAAGGTGGCTCTGAGCATTCGGCTGCAGCTCAGGATGCACATGCTTGTAGGACGCAAGTATGCTGTATGTTCATGATGCTGTTGTGCTCAGCAGCATATAATGCTCAGTGATAGACGCTCTTGATTTTGATGAAGCTTTCCTTCTGAAAACTTGAGTCTCAAACTATTTGTCAAAGCATCCAGCTTCATGAATGTCTCCCAGGCAGGAAGGATGCAGAAGGACTGCAATCCTGAGCTCATCAGCAAGCAATTAAGGCCCAGAGACAGAGGAGTTTAAAACAAGATGAAAAAACATTGTAGTGCTGTATTACATGACTAATAAAAGAGACAAACATCTTCAAACACTCGCAGTACATTTACGAGCTTTGTTTTAAGTTTTGTAAAGTGGATTAGAGACATTTGTATTCATTAGGGAGATAAAACCCCTTTTTCTGGAACTCAAGTGTTTTATTTTAAAAGTTTGAGTTTTATAGGTGGTAAAAGAACCATAAACAAAGCAATGAAATGGTCAGAGAAAAAACATCAGTTGAGTAAGCTCTGTTAAGAAAAGCAAGAATATTTCTTTTTCTTAAATCTCTAGTTAATAGATTAATGTGTTTATTACAAAAAATAGATGATGTGCATGGATGGAAAGGAGCCCTGGAACTAGAAGCTCTCTCTTCTCTCCTAATCTGTCTCCCATTAGCATTTAGAGACCTTTGTGAGCACTGTAAAGAGGCAGACCCAGCCTGGAAAAGCATCACTTTGAGTGAAGAAAATGAGAGTGGGGGAAAAGGGAAACAGGGCCTCTTATTTTAAAATGGGACTAATGTGAGATTGCAGAGCTTGAAGCTCTGTTTTGATGGCTGAGTATGGGCAGGGGTACTAGGAATAACCTTTCTAGGTCATGTTTTCTCTCTCCTCTTGAGTTTCCTCTGTTATATCCCTCACTTGCTCTGCGATTTCTCTTTCCTTGGTTCTACTTGCCTCTCTTCTCTATTTTCTTGTCTGTAGAACTGAACTCCCTGCAATTTCCCTTCTGAAGCTGTCAGCTTTTTTTCTATTCCACTATCTCCTGTGGCATCTTTGTGATATTACCGGCAATTTTGAGAAAGGGCTTATGAAATAAATGACATTTATAACCTGAGTATGTAAGTAATTTGCTAAAGATCTTAATTAACAAATAAAATAAAGTTCATCAGGAAGATTCAGTAGGGATTCCTTGTGTTGAGAAACCTGGAATTTTTTTTCTGTTTTCTGCACCTGGTTGGACCTTCCAAATGAGCTAGCAGATGTATTTCCAGCAGGCACAGGAAATTGTAACTTAAAATGGATTTGCATTAGAAACAGAGTACTTAAAAAACAAACAAACAAACAAAAAAAAAACCCCAAAACAAAACCCCAAACCAACAACAACAACAAAAAAAGGGTATGAGGCTACAGCCAAGTTACTGCTTTGAGAAGCAGTTGTAAAACTTCTTGTACACTTGCTACATGCACTGTTTTTTAACAGCATGCTCATGGATTTATGCTAAGTTAAGATATCCCTCTCTGTGAATCAAGTCTCTGAGCAAGCACCTCATTTAGAAGCTACTTCTGGGAAGCAGAGGCCAGATAAGATGCAGGTCTGAAATTATATTATGGGTGTTAATTAATCCAAGTCCTGCAAGTGTAGGTCTGGCAAGTCTAGCAGAAGGTAGCTCTGTAATTACTTCCCACCAGCCCATTTTAGTACAGGATTTCATTGTCATTTCAGTGTTGGAACTATTCCCTCTTCATGTATGTTGAAACATGTTGTGAGCAAGCTGCAATATTTGAAAAGTGCTCTTGAAAAGCAATTTTAAAATTTTTTAACAGGGCAATATTATTGATCATGAAGAAAGGGATATCTAAACTATTTCCCTGATTTGTAACACAGATTCTCTCTGAACAAATCACTGGATGCCTTGGTCCCTGAATTAACCATCCTTTAAAACAAGAATGAAGTATTATTCCCTTTTCTATTTTGTGTGCCTTGTGTACTCAAATTGTAAACTTAGCAACCCCTTATCTTGTACTTCTATTCTTTATGAAAAAGGAGGAAATGTATCAGACTAAGGAAAATCATTCCTTCTTGTGCTGGTTTGAGGCTAATTTGAATATTTTAATGAGAGAAATTAGATCATTGGTTGTGAAAAGAAAATCATGATGAAGTCTATGTCATTCATTGGCTTGCTGAGATGGAAAAAAAGCCAAAATGTCAACAATTTGTCCCACTCTGGTCTGAGATGCTGGATCTATTTGCTTCCTCTTCGCTCCACTCTAATATCTTTTCTACTAATCTTGGCTAACAGAAAACAATGTAAGCTTTGCAGATTGTTTTGTTTGTCTGTCTGGAAAAGTAGAGGGAGAAAGAGAGGGTAGCTTTGAGCCCTTCAGGGCAGTTTCTTTTGTCTGGAAGGGAGTTTGGATTTCTGTATTATTTCTAATTTGTATATAATTGTAAATACTTGTAAATATATTGTGTATATAAGCTTGCAAATTTTGCTTTGCTGTAAATATAGCTTCATTTTACCTCCAAGCCATCTGAACTAGTCTGGTAAATTCTAGTAGTGTGGGAGGAGAAGTTTCCAACACATCACACCTCTGAATGTTATTCTTTCTTTGCTTCACTTTGAATTTTCCCATTAAAATGGTCTCCAGCCTTCTTCCTGATGGCTATGCATTTAAATCAAAAGCACAGATTCTCACTGTTCTCTCCAGTAAGGAGGAAAGATTTAGTGCCATGGTTTAGTTAGTTAGAAGGGTTAGGTGCTAGGTTGAACTCGATGATCCTAGAGGTCTTTTCCAACCTGGCTGATTCTGTGATTCTGAAAATAAACCAGAGGTATGACAGTTTGCTCAGCTTCTTTTGCAAGGTAGGTTTCTTTTTGCTGGTTTTTTTTTTTGGTTTTTTTTGGTTTTTTGCAGTTATTCCCAGAGATCTTCTATTGCAGGTCACAAACATATGCCAGCTCAATGGTCTTTCAGTTTATTTTAGTCTTCCTGCAAGGTAATTGTTCATCCATGGAGTAATTTCTTTAAATAAGGCATTTTAATCCAAATTGCCAGTTAATACCTGCAGGGGCAGCATCTCTTTTGATCAAATCTGGAAATAAAGGGAAGCTTTGAATGCTGCTGTAAAGTTCTGCTTGCAGAAATTCTGAGGGACTTTTGAAATCCAGCGCAAAATTAATAGGGCAAGCTCTGAAGCTTTGGACAAAATACAAATGTAGTGGAGGGGAAAAGCAAAATCAGACAGATTAAGTTTGTGTTTGGGTCTCTCAGGTTGTGTGATTCTGGACTCAGGTTCTTACAGATACTGTGGGTGAGAATGAGGCTGTGGGGTCTCACTGCACAAGTACAGTGCAGTTCATTAATGCAGGATGACCAGAATTTTCCTCTTAAGCAAATCAACTGACCTATGGTACAGTAAAACCAGATCACTTTTTCTGATTTGTGTGTATCATATAAAGGCAGCTACTGTAGTTTCCAGTTAGACTTGAAGAGAATAGAACAAAGATTTGTCAAATTATGTTTGTGCAACTGTATTTAATTTGAAAACCTAAGCTACCGCTTGAACAACCTTCCATGTCACAGCATATGTGGAATTTGAGAGGAAACTTCCCTCATGTATTTATGTGGCATTGGTTTATTTGTTAATACTAGTGGATCCCAAGTACATAAAAAAATCTGTTAACTAGATATATTACAAAGAAAAATCATACAAGTCTTTTACTATCTCTTCTGCAGGAGCTGCAACTGAATCAATAGGATCCTCTTCCAAAATTAGAAAAAAAATACACCTGTTAGAGCCTTTGATTCTTCTAAATGGTGGTGATTGTCCCTCTGCAACATTGGAAAAGGGAAGCACATGGACAGAAGCCAAGGTCAAACAAACTAGCTAAATCCATGTCCTGTTGCTCTGTTGGTTCTCATGGGTTCTATAATCTATGAGGAGGAGAGAAAGATCCTGAACTTTATTTAAAGTATTTTAAAGGTTTTAATTTTGCAGTCCTACCAAAAATCTGTCTCCATTCCCACTGCTGTTTCCCACTCTGTACAGCCTATTCTGTCTGTCAGTAGATACAGTTTAGTAATCAACTAGATTAAGGAATTAATACTGAGTAAAATTAAACACCACCTGTAATTAAAAAGTCTGCAAATTACCGACCAGTGTTGTACAATTAATGTCATTAATTGTCATTGTTCTCTAGTCATTCGTTCATAGCTTGTCCCTTTCACCTTTGTTACAAATGGAAAACTGTAACTACCTGTTGATAACCACTGCATAGTCTAAGGACTTTGGACACCATTTGATGGGGTGGGAGGTTGTGTTAAAGTTCTTTATATTTTCTTATAAATCAGCACAAACCATGTCACATTGCCATTCCATTTATTGGACCCAACCTTAAAGTAATCTGTCATAATCACACAAGAAAATGTTCAGAGCAATTTGCCAGGCACCTATCTGGGACAGTAAGCATCCTAAATAAAATATGATTGTTGTTCTCTGAGCACTAATAACAAGCAGAACACTGAGTGTTCTTGCTTTTAAATATAACTGTTTCTGGAATACATGCATTTGAAAACAAAACATGTAGGTGCTTTGATTATAATTTATTATTGTATTTTGGCTTTGGAATAATGCAGTGACGTAATGCAACTATAAAGAAGAATGGGTTAAAAGGAGATTGTCATTACACTCAACGCTGGAAAAAAAGTCTCATATGTTTTGTCATTTCAATTAATTTAGCAGTGGTTCCACAAATTCTGCTGCATAAAATGGCATTTTAGCTCAGTACGGTTAGGAGATTATTGCAGTATTGTGTGCTTTTGCACAACACAGAAGTGCTGCTAAACCCATCCAAATTTTCATTGAGATTTCAGCAGGCTCTGACTTGTCTATTCCCTCTCTACAAATATAAATTCAGCTACAGTACCTGTGCAGATGACTTACCACTGTGATATGTATTATTCATTCAATCCAAATTAAAATCTATCATCACTTGTAGATGTCTTATCCATCAGCTCTAGCTGATGATGGCTAACAGAGAGCTCTCTTTATCTTCTCCTTTTTAAGCCTTACTATTCTATTTTACTGTGAAAAATACTAATGTCCTCCCTTTTATTTAAACCTTAATTAGACATAATTTTATATTGGATATCTCTGAAACCTGCAGGTATCTGTTTTCTAAGATCTTTAAGATATGGCCCACCGTGTGCATCCTAACAGCTGAAATGCTTTCAAGTTCAGTCACTCTATCTTTGATTACTGCCACACTGTTTTCTTTGCTCTCAACAAAGATAATCATTCCCAAACTGCTGCTACAAAAATTTGTTGCCCAAGCCTTCAGTTCACTATTATATTCCTATTTGCAACCTTGCTATGTTTTCCCTACCCTGTGATTCATACATGGTCTTCAGAGATCCTCTCTGCACCCATCAAGTGCTTAGAGTCCAGTTCCTCTTTCAGACTAATTGCAAGTAACTTGCCCACATATTAGATTTCCAAACAAGTATATTCATAGATAGCTCCCACCATAAATAGGCCTTGGGAGAAATTCCTTATAAGCTTCTGCTGATTTGCATCATTGTTTGCCTTCAGGTATCTCTTTGAGCCCAGTGACTCTCTATAGATTGGAAATGGCAAGATTCATATTCACCCGGGGACACATTTACCTCCAGAGGGGGCATGTGCTCAGGCAGTTTCCATGGTTCAGTTAATGTTCTGGAAATCTCCCCTCCAATTTTTCTCGCAGCAACTTCTTCATATAGCCCCACTACCAAGCTTCACCTGTCACCCTCACATCTGCTTTGAGCTAGGCTCATTTCTCTGATTCTCCCTCAGTTCATAGGCTGCAGTGGAGTATTTAAAGTGAAAGGAGCCTTCTGTGCAGTTAATTACTTACCTCATCATAATGTTTCTTTTCTTTTTTTTTTTTTAATCATAAAACTTTTTCCTCCAAATAAAACCTTAAAGGGAAAGGTTACAAAGTAAAACCAAATACTTTCAGTTGCTGAAGCAAGGAGTCTGTTTAACAAAATGGAAAATAAGAAAGCCTGTTTTATTCTATGATATATTAAAATTAAGGGAATGAGGCCCTCATTTGCTTAAAGACTGTCTATTAGTATTCACCTGGTGGCAAGAAGTCTTAATCTCAGACTGTTAATTGAAACAGAAGCTCATTAAATAGTAACTGTTTTTAATAGCGACACGAGTCTGGGTTTGAGAGCAGTGCTCAAAGTTCCCACGTACATTGTTCATGATGATCACCAATAACAGAATTTCTTGTACCTCTCCCCATTCCTAAGAGCTTTCATTCCATACATAATCACTTATGAATGCCAGACAATGAAATAGCCTTGCAGACAAGGGAAATTTGTTTCAACATCAGGTTTCTGACATTAGAAAACAGTAAAGAAGCTGTTGGATACAAAGTAGTTGAAGTAGTTCTTGAGCAGAGAAGCCTTTATAGAGATGTGAGCTTTGGGAGGCCAGTGAGTGCTACTAGCTTTTGGTTATATTACAGTGATCTTAAAAGAACTTGAGGCTTTTTTAATTCCTCTGCTTTGGCACCTTTTGCCTGGCCTTTCATTAACAGACATACTAAGCCAACATCCTTTTAAATATCTCCCTCTGGCCATTGTTTTGACCTCCCTTCCTCTAGATGATTTAGTGTTTAACTCCACCATGTTTCTGTGTAGAATGGTTGTCAGCCCCACCCAGACAGTCACATGTGAAAAATGTAGAGTGTGGACAGAGTGCTCTTCTGCTCATTCGAAATCTATTGCTAAAGTTCCCATTCCATTTCAAATGTTATAAAATGTTCTTTGCACTCATTATAGTACTCATTTCTTATGCTGCTTTGCATGGCACAAATCACTACCTTCATTTCATGCACGTGAGTTGCTCATGGATCTTCTGATTAATGACTTCAGACCACTCCTTATTTAAAGTGATTCCATTCTCTCCAGCACAATTTCCCCTGATAGGGATGTTACTGGACCAGCTACGCATTGTTTATTTCAGATGTACATGTGGGCAGATTACTTAGTGCTACTCCTTAGAAAAAGTTAACTCAATTACTGCCAGATTTTCTGGCCCTCTTGACACTAATATATATAGTTATTTAGTAATAATATTATCAATTATTTAAATTTTAATTAGTGCTTGCATTAATTACATGATCCTTTCCTGCAGGGGGAAATAAATCTTAGTTAGGTGGCTATGGTTAGTCCTCAGAGGCCTAAGTTTTATTAAGTGTTGAGTGGCATCATTGCTAATGCTCATCCAATAGCCATCATCCTGTGGATATGCTTCTGAGGACATTGCTTACGTCACTTGTCTGGCCTCCAGTGGATAAGAGCTGACACACTTCTAAAACCCCGTCAAGACCACTGTGTCCTCCCTATTGCCAGTCCCTGTAGGTGCTACTGAGATCCATCGCAGTGAACCTGGTGGATGTTTATGCTATAGTAAGTGTAGCTGCCCTCTGATTCTTTACACTCTATCCTCTTGCCCAGATGGATGGAAATGCTGGAAAGGGGAGGACAAAGTGGGAAGGTACTGAGGGATTATGTACTTATTTGCTTTGGAAAGATTCTCAAAAAGATCTTCACATACAGGAAATCAGGATCTGAACTTATCATACTGAAAGCAGGAGCCGAATTCTGTTTAGCATGCCAGATGAGTCAGCTGTCTAATAGAAAACCTGGCAGAAGAGAGGTTTGTGAGAAGATCAGAAGAAGGTTAGCATGACATCCTACCCATGACCCTTGTTAGCTCTTCTGTGCTTCACTTTCTGTTGCAGGTTGCAAACAGCTTTTCCAGTTAAGATTTGCATTAGTATTCATACTTCTGCTGTGTTATTAGCTATTGTGGTTACTTTGGGTGACAAAATCATCTGTGTTCAATACTCACTGTTACAAGAGGTAAATTAGTACTCTGTCATGTGCAGCAGAAACTACTGTGGCCAGATGTAGCATATACTCTCTCATTAAGTGTACTATTAGTGTTCTGGTATTGTGTAAAAACTAGGTTTGTTATAGCACACCTGCTGTGGCCATTCCCTTCTGTGACTGTATCAAGCCAGTGCTTTTGTTTGATGACTTGTTTGCTTTTTTTCCTGCAACCAATATTAGGGGGGGTTGGTCAAAATGGGATGTAACAAAGATTTTGAATTCTTCCTTTCTTTCTTCCACCATATTCTTTACTAGCTCTAAAGGGTTTGATGTCCATGTTTTTTTCCTTCTGTGTGCTGCTCTGCAGTCTGAAAATGGAGACTGCCTGTAAAGCAGCAGAGACAATTGATGTTGCTCCATATTTTCTCTGCGTGGAGCACAGCAAGCAAAATGTTACCCATTGAGGGTTAAATCCTGCTGGAAGAAAGGATTTTATCCCCTCAGTCCAGAGAACCCGAGCAATTCATTCTACCCTGGTTGCTTTCTTGCCTACTATGTGCTATTTCACTGTAGCAAGCACTTGTCAGTACTTAAGATGGAGAGCAGCTTTTGGCATAACTAAGGTGACAAAAATAAATTAGAGCTACTCTATCTGGGGAATAATATGAAGGGTGGATTCACGGGGACAAGAGTAAAGGAGCTGTAGCTCCTCACTTCTATTCTTTGTCACTGTTTACCCCCACCACTTCATCCCTGCCCTGCCATATGGCACAAGCAACATTTGTTGACAGCATCTTCTCAGCATTAGCAATGCATCCTCAATGGGTGACTGATTCATGATGTATTCCATTCCCATGGTGCTTTGTAATGGTGTGCCTCAACCATTTCCATAGCTACATGAAGGAATAATCTCAGCATTGTAAAACTGCATTTGAATATATTTTGTTTACTCCTAAGAATCCATGTTTCCTTCTGCTTGAGGTCAATGGCCGAATTCCTACTAATTCAAAATGGAACCACAGCCTATGTGATTTGAGATAAAAATGTAGCCATAATACAACTGTAGCTGTTAATCCCTTTCTTGTGAGCTTGCAATGGATGTTGTGACCCACTACAATTCCTTTCTTGGCCTGTAAGATTTAAACAAAATGCTCTTGCATTTTGTATCAATGATAACTTCTTGATGCAGGTAGTGGAGGAACCAACAAGGAGAGGTGCACTGCTGGACCTTGCATTAACTAATGAAGAGGTACTGGTTAAGGACACTAAGGTTGGGAACAGCCTTGTAGACAGTGATCACAACATGGTGGAGTTTAGCATTATACAGAGTAGAAGTAGACCAACAAGTAGAATTACAACCCTGGACTTCTGCAGAGCTAACTTTGTACTCTTCGGAGACATGCTTGCAGAAATCCCATGGGCTAAGGCTCTGGAGGGTAAAGGAGCCCAAGAAAGTTGGTTAAGTTTTAAAGACCACTTCCTCCAAGCTCAAACTAGGTGTCTTCCCTTGAGTAAAAAATTGGGTAGACATGCTAGAAGACCTGCATGGCTAAGCAAAGAGCTCCTGAAGGAAATCTCAGGGAAGAAAGAAACTTACAATTCATGGAAGAGGGGATTTGTCACTTGGGAGAACTACAGAGAAGTTGTCAGGGCGTGTAGGAAGGGAACAGGGAAGGCCAAAACCCTCTTGGAACTGAAACTGGCAAAGGAAGTAAAAGAGAACAAGAAGGGCTTCTTCAAATATATCAGTAGGAAAAAGAAGAATAGGGAAGGTGTGGGGGCACTGCTGAACAAGGAGGCAGCTCTGATAACCGAGGATGCAGAGAAGGCAGAGCTGCTGAATGCCTTCTTTGTTTCAGTCTTTACACCTAAGGCTGAACTCCTCTATGTACTCCAGACTCTGGATGAAGGAGAGGAACCCTGGAGGAGGGAATACTCCCCACTGATCAGTGAAGATCAGGTTAGGGATCAATTACACAAATTGAACATTCACAAGGCTATGGGCCCTGATGGGATGCAGCCAAGGGTGCTGAGAGGACTGGCTGATGTTATTGCACTCTCCATCATTTTTGTCAAATCATGGCAGACAGGAGAGGTGCCTGAGGACTGGAGGAGAGACAATGTCACTCCAGTCTTCAAAAAGGGCAAGAAAGCGGTTCCAGGGAACTATCAACCTCCATCCCTGGAAAAATGATGGAGCAGCTCCTTCTGGAGGGCATCTCAAGGCACTTGGAAGGTTATCAGCAGTAGTCAGTATGGATTTACCAAGGGGAAATTATACTTGACTAACCTGATAGCATTCTATGAGGACATAACCGAATAGGTAGGTTCAGGGAGACCAGTGGATGTAGTCTACCTTGACCTTAGCAAGGCCTTTGACACCATCTCCCATGACATCCTAGTGAGCAAGCTCAGTAATGTGGGATGGAAGAGCAGACAGTGAGGTGGATTAGGAACTGGTTACAAGACAGAGTTCAAAGAGTGGTGATCAATGGTGCAATGTCCAGCTGGAGAGCTGTAACTAGTGGAGTCCCCCAGGGATCAGTGCTGGGTCTGGTGTAGTTCAGTGTCTTCACCAATGACATTGAAGAGGGCACAGAGTGTCTGCTCAGCAGGTTTGCTGATGACACCAAACCGAGAGGCTTGGCTGATACAGCTGAAGGCTGTGCGGCCATCCAGCGAGACCTGGACAGACTGCAGAGCTGGGCACAGAGGAACCTAATGAGGTTCAGCAAGGACAAGTGCAGAGTCCTGCACCTGGGGAGGAATAATAAACTGCACCAGTACAGGTTGGGAGGTGATCTGCTGGAGAGCAGCCCTGTGGAGAGGGACTTGGGAATGCTGGTGGATAACAAGTTATCCATGGGACAGCAACGTGCCCTTGTGGCCAAGAAGGCCAATGGGATCCTGGGGTGTATTAGGAAAAGTGTATTCAGCAGATCAATGGAAGTTCTCCTCACCCTCCATTCTGCCATGGTGAGACCTCATCTTGAGTACTGAATTCAGTTTTGGGCTCCCCAGTTTAAGAGGGACAGGGATCTGCTGGAGAAGGTCCAGCGGAGGGCTGCAAGGATGATTAGGGGACTGGAGCACTGCCTGATGAGGGGAGGCTGAGGGACCTGGGGCTTTTTAGTCTGGAGAAGAGAAGACCAAGAGGGGATTTAATAAATGTTTGTCAGGAGTAGGGGGACAGGCTCTTCTCACTTGCTCCCTGTGATAGGACAAAAAGTAACGGATGTAAGTTGCAGCACAAAAGGTTCCACCTCAACACAAGAGGGAACTTTACTGTAAGACTCTCAGAGCACTGGAACAGTTTCCCCAGAGAGGTTTTGGAGTCTCCTTTTCTGCAGATTTTCAAGGCTCATCTGGATGCGTTCCTCTGTGATCTGAGATATATTGTATGGTCCTGCTCTGGCAGAGGGGTTGAACTAGATGATCTCTTTAGGTCCTTTCCATATCCTGACTTCCTGTGATCCTGTGATCTAGCAGCTTGAGAGTAGTGACTCCACAGCACTCACATAGACTTGAACTTCATCAAATGCTTCAGAAGGGTTGCAGCTCTGTCTGTCATAGCCTGTAGGCAATAAGGTATGTTGATTTATAACTAATTATATAAGGTTTGTGTTTACATGCAATAAAACCAAGCATTTCACACGTATGGCATTAGATTGTTCATGTGGTCAGGGCTTACATTATTTCTGAGTAAATATGCAATGTGCTGTGATCCACAAAATGCTGTGAACATCCATTGAATATTGCATGAACACCAACACCACAAGGAACATAAAATATTGAATCTGAGCAAATGGATAGCTCAGAGTTGGGCAATGCAGATCTTTTCACTTGCAGGTCATGGTTAAACCAGCTCAGATTAGTGTCAAAACCATAGCTGACATAACTTGGCAGGTGTTCATTGGCTGAAATGAATTATGTCATAGAATGGTAAGGTTGGAAGGGACCTCAAAGATCATCTAATTCCAACCCTCTACCATAGGCAGGGACACCTCCCACTAGTACAGGTCATTCAAGGCGTCGTCCAACCTGGCCTTGAACACCTCCAGGGAGGGAGCATCCACAACGTCCCTGGGCTACCTGTTCCACTGTCTTTGCCCAACAGAAGTCCTTTGGCTTCTGTTGGGCAAAGGGTTAGACCATGGAGGCCATGGTTGTTTGTGACACCCATAAGACAGATCACTGTTTCCATAGAACAACCAAGGTTTAAAAAGACTTGAAGACTGTGAACTTTCCAGGTATATCTAGGACAGGGTCAGAGCTTTAAGACTGCACAGAAGTTTATATTCTCTCTGCAGAATAAAAAAGTCATTTTCCTTCTCCAGAAAGGCTAGGCTGGCAGTTCTTGCAAGGAGTAAGAGATAGTGATGTGACTGTATGACCCACCCTCAAATACTTTTCTGTTTTGGCTACCTAATCTTTTCCCAGGAGAGCATGTATCACCTGGGACCTTCTGCTCAATGCCTCCTACTGAGGAAGCCTTTCCGAATGAGTCTCCCTCCTGATCCTTCTTTGCTCTTCTCCCAGTTTTGCTTTAGGTTTTGTAGCCATTCCTGCCAGCAAAGGAGAGCTCACTGATGTGTTTCTCAAGCTCAGGACACACAAAGCAGTCAGGGTTCTTATGACCTTGACTGAGAGACCTGAAAAGAGACTATTTCCATAGTGACTTCTCTTTGTGGCTCCCAACTGAACTCATCATTACTTGTTCCTCGTTTGCCTAATCTATGATTTTCTTATTCATCTCTTCAGCACAAAAGCAGTTCTCTGATAGCATCTTCACAGACTTCATCAGAGGATCTCTTTTATATAAATATATCCATATCTATATCTGCCTTTGTCTTCAAGAACACATCTGGTTTAGTGTGGTTCTTAGGTGGATGCCAATTTGTAACAAATGAAGCTCTACTTCCTCCAAATCTCAAGTAACAAATATAGCTGCCATATCTTTATTGCAGCTTCAGTCCTTTAGGCTGTAATGGAAAGGTTAGAGTAATGCTGTCTAATAGAATAAACTGCTGTGAACTACAAAATATATGAATTTCAGAAAGTGACCAAAATCTGTGCAAATTGGTCCTACTTGATAATGGGGAAGCTGAAGTCAGAGCCAACATGAACAAGCACAGTTTCTCCTCTGAAGGTCCTAATGCAGCAGAAACATAAATAATTTTATATCACTAAGACACTAATAGAACTGGCTTATAAAAAGCCCTATGACAGCAGTGTTACTCCTTGGGTATAAATAAGTGTGAGGGCTGTTGATCCATGGGCGAGGGAGGGAGACTAGAAGAAAAATGGTAGGAAACAGGGTTAGAAGGAAATTTATGCCTCCCAAATTCTCCTGCATCTTGGTGACTGACAGAAGCAAGCCCAGCACCTCTGACCCGTCTGTTCTGTGTGGTGTAAGCAGCCTGTTAAGAGACAGAGCTGCAGGGGAGTGATTCCTGCACCTGCTGTTCACCCAGAGTCAGAGGAAGCATGTGTAGCACCTTAGGGCTAAAGCTCTGCCTTCTGCCCATCCCTTGGCATGGGAGCAGCAGAAAACTTCCTCTTTGCTCTTCAGACTGCAAGGAGAGGTTGGCGTTTTCACAAATGCTGGTAAAAAGACAGGTGAAGGTGAGGGTGGTTCAGGTTCCCTTACATGGCTGAATAAGGGCATTGCATTAATCATTTCTGCACTTTTTATGTGAATCTACATCTTGCAAACCTAACAGAAGTATTTGCATTTTTAAATGCCATGAAAGAAAGCAGAAGCACATCAGAGATAGGTGACGTGTGAATTCTGCCAGCCCAGCAAACTAGGGTTTGTAGGAAACTAAAAGTCATCATCGAAGCAGCTGGCTTGTTTACTCTGCCATGCTCATAAGCAAAAGGGGATATTCTAAGGGCTGGCAGCAAAACTGCCACACCTGTGGTTTGTGTCTATTTTGTGGCTAAAAGTCACATTTCTTTAATGACTACAGGGAGAGGTGGGAGACATAATGGCAAAAAACACATTTGATTTTTCTGGTTTTTAAACTGAGTCTAGGAAGGCAGAAATGGACACCTCTGCTGTTGATTGTGGATCAGCAGCACAGAATGCTTTGGCATCCAGTACATCCACTGCTTGCCTGAATTTACAAGCAAATGAAATCTGTAAGAGCACTACAAGGAATTCTGAGTGGATCCCATTCCTCTGCTGTAAGGTTATTACGCAGCACAAAATTAGATGGCCTAAGCTAACAGCTGATGTCACCAGCACACATGAGCCCTAAATATTGCACAGGCTGGAGGAAATTCCTCCATTGTTTTCCAGATTGTCTGTTGGATTAAAACAACACCCAAAAGTAAGAAAATACACAACTCGGAGATCATAGCCTGGCTTGCAAATATAGATTGTCAATGCAGTATAGAAGCCCCCACTGAATAGAAAGCTCCATCTTGGTAATTCTGCTGTGTGCTACTCTATGTACTCTGGCACAGCTGTCTACCAAGTAGTGCCCTGCAATGTGCTGCTGCAGTGCTCCCCACTCTGCCCAGGGGCTGCAGCCAGCCTGAGTCAAGGGGCTGCTTGCAAATGTCACCCTGTACAATGCATTAACCAGAGTTTACAAGTAGCATATGGCTTTAAGTGGGGTGGGAAGAAAGTGGGAGTGCTTGTTTGGATGTCTTACAATGCATTGTTGAAAAGAGCTGGGGGGGCAAGACTCTCTAGAGAAATTAATAAAGGAAAAGCTGTTACTGGGGTTTAAAGAGCAGAGAATGGCAGGAATTAATTCATCCCCCCTGCAACTAGCTTTCCTTAGGGTGAGGGCTCTGACTACATGGATTTCTCTGCAACTCTGGGAGCACAAAACCTTTAGGCAGTAAGTAAAATTGATTATCACGTCCTTGCTTCTTCACACCAGCATCTTGTTTTTCTGACATCAATGTTGCAGAACTGCTGGGAGGCACCAACTGCCCCGGCCCTTAAAGCAGCTCTCTGTGGAGGATGATTTAGGTCACATCCTAAGTGGGTGTTTTAATTGTCCTTGATTTAATTACAGGTACTCACCTGTGCTAAACCAAGGTGGTCAGAGAGCACTTTGGGAAGCTAGTATTCTTTGAGGGATTTCAGCTGCAGCAAAATCTTGACTCCCAGCAGAAACTCATGTAAGACTGAAACTACCAGCAGTGGAGCTTCAGCCTCTGCCTCATAACATATTTGTTCTGAAAGACCTCTGTGGAAAAGCCTTTCTCAGCATGGAACCACTACCACCGGCATCTGTCTTCCCAAAAAGTACAAAGTTGTTTCAATGCTCCGGTAAGTGTGAAAGTAAATGCCTAGTAGTGCCATTTTCCCTCTTTTCTTGAAATATATTACTTTTATAATGGAAAATAGCATTCAAATCCTACTTTTTAAAAAAATGAATTATTTTAGATATGTTAAGGAAACTTCTCCCTTTCCTTCGCTAGTTGAAACAACACAATTACCCCAAAGCATAGACAGTCCTTGTTTGCCTTCTAAGTCCTAGAAATGTTTTAGAGTAAACTTGTTTTGGGGGAAGAAGAACTGTCCAGCTCCTCCCTTCAGCCATGTTTTTTTTTTGTTTATTAACTCATACTCTGGGAGGATCAAGTTCACTTGAGGCTACCTAAATCTGAGAGAATTTGTTGTGTATCTATCTGAATAATAGATGTTCTTTCAGAAAGCCTTCCATGTGAAAGATGTTTCAGTATTTTTCATTGAAACAAAGAAAAAAAGAGCAAACTTCATTCAGCCTGAAACAATATTTGTTTTTCTGATGTGCTTTAATTATGTTTGTTTTATTTCAAATTAAGTTCATGCAAATTTTGAAGAGGTTAAATTCTGAAAACTGTTTGGTTTCATTTTGAAAATGCCTTTTCATGTGTTCACTACATTTCCTAATGGCACTGAATGGGTTTTATGGGTTTGGTTTTTTGTTTGTTTGGTTTTTTTTTTCCACCAAGTATGTGTTCAGATGAACTATTTTATTAAGACTTGTGTCCTAATACTTTTAAATTTTTGTAAGTAATGTTTCTTAGTAGATGGAGCCATAGATCACAAATTCCTTTAAGCAGAGAATAATCTCTTGCATCCAGATTGAGTTAGTTATTCCAATTCAAACAGGAAAAAAACTGGAAAGATACTTTTATTAGCTTCTTTTACATGCTCATCCAAAGCATGTTCCTTGGCAATACTTCTATCTCCTCTTAAGAAAAACATGTTCAACAATTAACAGTCATGAAAAAGATGATTATTAGTAGTAGTCAGCATGGATTCATAATGGGAAAATGATGCTTGATAAATCTGGAAGTCTTGTATGATGGTGTTGACTAGCTGGATGGATGAGGGGAGAGCAATAGAGTTTGTCTACGTTTATTTCAGCAAGGCTTTTCACACTCTCACATAACATTCTCATTAGTAACCCATTGTTCTACTTAGGAAGTGTGGGTAGATGAGCAGGCAGAGCTGAGACTGTTGTGACCAACAGTTGGAGGTCTGTAGCTAGTGGTGTTCTTCAGGGATCAGTATTGGGTCCAGCCTTATTCAATGTCTTCAACAACTTGAATGAAGGGAGGGAGTTTACCCTCAGCAGTTTTGGCGGTGATATAAAACTAGGAGGAATGGCTGACACATCAGAAGGCTGTGCTGCCATTCAGTGAGATGTGGGCAGGATGAAGATTTAGGCAGAGGGGAACATCCTGAAGTTCAACAAAGGCAAGTGTAGGGTCTTGCAACTGAGGAGGAATAGCCCCGTGTACCAGTGCTGCTGGAAAGCAGCTCTGAGGAAAAAGACCTGGTAGTCCTAGTAGATAACAAGTTATTCACAGAACAGCAATGTGCCCTTGTGGCCAAGAAGGCCAATGGTATCCTGGGGTACATTAAGAAGAGTCTCACCAGCAGATCAAGGGAGGTTCTCCTCTCTCTTTACTCTGTCTTGTTGCACCTGGAGTATTGCGTCCGGTTTTGGGCTCCCTCGATCAAAAGCAACAGGGAACTGCAGGAGAGAGCCACAAAGGTGATTAGAGCATCTCTCTTAGGAGGGAAAGAGAGTCATGGGGCTCTTTGGCCTGGAAAGGAGAAGACAGAAGAGATCTTATCAATGCTTATGAATATCTAAAGGGCAGACATCAATAGGATCAGGTTAGACTCTTCTCAGTGGTGCCCAGCAATAGGACAAGGGGTAATGGGCACAAGCCAGGACACAGGAGATTTTGCTTAACCATAGGGAAAAACTTCTTTGAAGGTGATAGAGCACTGGAACAGGTTGCTAAGAGGTCGTGGAGTCTCCTTCTCTGGAGATATTCAAAACTCACCTGAATGTATTCCTGTGCAACCCAATCTAGGTGAACCTGTTTTAGAAGAGGGATTTGACTAGATGATTTCCAAAGGTCCCTCCCAGCCCCTACCATTCTGTGAAATCAATAAGTTTATGCACAAAAAGTAAGGTTTAAAATAGTCTATTAGGGTGTTGGTGGGCATTCTTTCATGATTGCACATCTCCCAGAAAAATGAGGAATAAAGAAAGATGGGACTTACTATCTTGGTTTGAGTTCTTTTGCTTATTCCTGGAGATGCTGATGGATGTTTCACACAAAACTTCTAATAAAACTTTATTAGTTTGAGTATCAGAAAGTATTGAGGTTAAAATTCTGTTCTGCTTAAAATTTTTCAGCTTTAAAAAACCTTGGGAGGGAAGGGCTGCTGTAATGTTGTAGTTAGTCTGCGATATTGAACCTACATATGTGGAAGATTAAATGATACATAAAAAGCTGATGTGGGATGATAAGGACAGAAAGATTGATAACTGCAATTGTTGCTCCTTTGAACTGCTGGGCTTAACAGACTTTGTTTTGAACAATGGCTGACAGGCAAATAATAAAAGAGTGTGACACAATATCCAAACAGTGTCCCTGTAGTGGCCTGATAAGCTAGAAATGCTGGTAATGCAATCTATGCAGTTTTTAATTGACTTTTCATGAATAGAAAAGCAATTACGAAAAGGAGCAGAGAAACTTTTAAGAATAATGACTGTCAGGACTTCAAAGAGCTACCACACTTTTCAACTTTGCAGGAAAGTGCTGTCTTACAAGAAAACACAGAAAATCAGGGAATTCATTGGGTGTTCTTGTTTAATGATGCTTTGTGGTTCCTAGACTGTTTGAATACTTGTATCATGCTTATTATTTTGTGTTAGGCTGAGCTGTGAATGTTAGTAGTGGTTTAACCCTCTAGGAATGTCAGTTATTGGCATGTTGTATGTGACTTGGAGATGTCTCTGTCTGTATATATAATAGAGCATCACTTTTTCAAAAGCAAGATCTGCAAGGATTTGTGTGTGCAAAGGCTTGTGCTTTAAAACACTTCAGTAAACACTTTGGTTGGGCAACTATGTATATGAAAGAAAATAGCAAGAATGCATGTGTTCTTAAATTTCAGCATATGGAGAAACTGAACATGGAGTGTTTTTGGTGGGGCAAGGGGTAAAGAAGGTCCAGGTGTGCTCTCTGCAGCAGTGGACAGTACTTTCCTCCACCGGTGCCAGACACCTGTCAAAAGAGATACAGGTTCATGACATGCTTTGCTTAACTGCAGCTGATTCAAAGACTTGTTAAAGTTGCACTTTTTGTGTGCAGCAAGAATGGTTTGTTTCTCAGCAGGGGAAAGCAGGTTGGCATCTACCTAATAACACCCAAACTGGTCATTCTAGCTATAGAAATCATAAGCAAAGACGGCACTTGTGATTGTGCTCATAAACCAATGCTTCTTTTGTGCAGTACCATTGGCCTGCATCCAGGACCTGCCTCATGATGGCAATAAAAAAATGATTTTTTAGCTTTGGATAGTTTCAGCTACGTACATTTTATCTATACATAATTTATATTCTGACTGTAATTGTGAGGGTAAACTCGAATTACAATGTGACTCAATGTCATTAATTGTTCCTTCCCATATTCAAAATATAATAGGAAAAACATGTTTATTTTTAATCTCTTGGAGTTGGTAATTTTGAAGCTATTTTTCTTCCTTTTTTTCTTTCTTTCTTTTTTTTTTTTTGGTCCCCCAAAGCTTGTCAGAAGTCACCGTCACCTCTTTTCTTTTCCCCTTTCCACTTCTAAATTAATTTAGTGGCTGTGAAAACTGTCAGATAAACAGTGTTGCATTTCAGAGCACGATACGGGCTGCACGTAAGCTTTCTCTATCTCACATGAGGGTTTTTTTGCCAATGTATTTCTGGTAGAACAAGGGGAATTACTTAAAATGATTCATTTATCTGACAAATTTTGTCTCATTTCTATTGGTCTGGAAATTGCCCAAGTAATTTTGAAGTTCTTGGAAGCTAATGCAAGTTATTTTTTAAACTATCCACTGTATGAAATATGTGGATGGCACTTTTTCTGAAGATTGTACTTGATAGGATCTGAGATTCATAGTTTAAGTAGTGTTAAGTCTAAAAGTTCAGACTTAAAATGACACACCTATTTAGAGATATTAAAATTCATGGTTTACATACTGAAAATGCATAAATGTCTGAAGCACAACTTGAGAAACTAAAGCATAAAATGTTACTTCTCTATCATTTCACTCCGAATGACTGCAAACCCAAAATTTGTTTATTCTTAAAGGTGAATTGTTTTTAAGGGGTTAGGTTTTCACTGCAATTTTTGCTTATTTTAGTTTGTTTTGTTGGCATTGCTCAGAAGGCAACCGTTCTGTCCACTTTCCACAAAGCCCTGAGCTGCCCAAGGTGCTGTGTGTTGAAAACAATGGCAAGCTTTTCACTGGTACGGAGGATTCGGGGAGATCTTCCTCTGACCACTGCTGCACAGCATAGTTCATGACCTTGGATAAACAACACAGGGCCACACTTTCTTTTGGGCCTGTTGCACCCTCTCTAGTCAGATCAAGTAATCTTAAATGGAGTGACTTCCATGAAGATGTCTCTTCCATTTTGTCCACCCCTCCATTTTGTCTGAACAAATGGGACAGCATGTGTCTCTAGCACCAATTTAAGGCACAAATGTTTGATGAACATTACACTGAATGTAGCTGGTGTCACCTGTATATTAGCCTTTATAATTACAAATCATAAGCTCTTATCAGGGGAAGATGCAATGACTAAATGGAGAGATACATCATTAGAAGGATCCTCACTTGCTTGGCTGAAGGCAAGCACTAGTGTTTAAGATGCTTCAGAGCCTATAAAGACACTTCCTCAGTATTGCCTTGCAACACGGAGTCATCTGTCATGTTCCCACAAAGCAGCCAAGTCTGAAACTCTTGGTGGAGAGTATGGCTGCTGGACCTCTTCCAATAGGCAGAGCAGGGAATTGGGAAGAGCACATTAAACAGATTTTTTTTTTAGTCTTACATTGGTTTCTCAGGATCCTTTGCTTGATCTGTTCAGGTTTCCACAGAAGTCTGGGAAAATCTGTAGACTGGCTTGTGCAATCTGGACATGTCGTGTGCTGTTTGCATCCAATAAATGAGTGCAAAAAATTAGGGTATCTGCAAATAAGAAAACAGAAATGTACAGTTTCATGTAGCAGTGGACAAAACTGCACACATCTTTCATAACATGGGTGAATTTGCTTTTCTCTAAATTTCATCTATTTGTCATGGGCTTGACATTGTACCTGTCTTTCATGTCTCTCTTTTGATTCAGCTGCTAGGCTCTGCATCTCCTGCCAGATGGATTACCATATGTAAAAAACTTGACTTTGCAGTAAGAGCAAAGTATTCCTACTGGTATTTGTTACCTACAACTCATGACTAAAGCAGGACACCTAAGGTTAGCAGGTCCAGTGTAAATTTTCCCACTCTATATCTAAATTCTCTGCCTGTTAGTGTTTCTTTACTTTTAGTTGTGTCTATATATATACTTGCAAGCATACACACTTTCAATAACTGTTTGGGTTTATTTTTGCTGTGGTGGGAGAGATCTTGGACTAATAAAGGCGCATAAATGTTTCAGAGAGGGGAAAGGAGAATAAAATAGCATACCATGTCTGAAGAGGTTACTCCAGTTGGTAACTGTGTCAGTGATGTTACTCACATAGTGGAATAATTCAGTATGAAATGTGAAAGAAAATTTCCATTGCATTCTTACTAGGAGTTGTTATAAACAATGACGAGAAGAGGATTTCAGATATCTTGACAGTCTAGGTAAATCCTTAAGCTCCGTAGAGATGCCGTATCCAGATGTGTAAGAATATTTTTATTAGTTATACATTTCCATTAAAGATGGGGGAGTGGGAGTGGGTGTTAATCCTAAAAAATACTTTTAAAAAACATTTTAAACATTTAACAAGAAAAGAGCTGTCAAACTAATGTCAAATGATACTGAGGCAGGACAAGGAATTTGAAGGCAGCAGTAGGGGGCCTTAGATGAGAAAGAACTATTTCTGCTCTTCCCTCCCTTGCTTCTAGTGCAGGAAACACTTGAGTTGAAGCTTGAAAGGCTGTCCAGGCTGGGGAAACAGTAGTCCAGCCAGCCATGGCAAGGTGGCCTTTGGGAATAGGCAGCAGCAGGGCTCAGGGACTGTCAAAGTTTTAACAACCAGCCTAGGAAAATGCTGTGTTTTTTGCCAGCTGCTTCTACTGAATCAACTAAGCTAGCATAGACCCAAATTAACTATTTAATTTTTAAGTCTATAAACATGAATGCAACTATATCTGGGACAGGACAGAGATGGCTGCATCATAAGACTGGTACTGACAAAGCAAAATGTAATGAGGCAACAAAACACATAATGTTTAAGGAAGGCAATGAATAGTTAAATAAACATATTTTCATTTTGCCTGATGCCTCAAATCTGACTCGTGAAGATCTTTGCCCTGCCTAAATTGATACAGTGCTCCCCAAATGGCTGATGGTTCTTGTTAAAAGATGTCTTGGTTAAATGACTAGCGTTGGAGGATATGTCTCCTCTTGCCACACAAAGAAACTAATTGCTGCAACATGCAAAGTACTGCCTGATCAAGTTAAGCAGTAATGCATGGGGACAGATGACAAGTTTGAAAAGAAGATGACTTCTAGGTCAGTTTGTCTGAAATATCTACAGAGTCCTATAGACGCTTTTGAATGCAATACCCCAGAAAGTCATACTTCACTCGCTCTGATTTCCCATTTCCTGGCATTTCACTGTTATTTCTTTTTACTTTTGCTATTATACTGACCTGCTATCTGCAGAGTTTTCTGAACCTTGAACAGTAACTGTGACTTTGCTGGGAGAACTCTGAAACTCATTAACAGAAGGAATTGGCTTTAAGCGAATGTCACATCACATTAGTGTAATTCTCAGGCACTAGCTAGCTCTTAGCTTGGCCCATTCATCTTGGCAGAGTTCAAAATACCTCCTTGCTACATCATAGAGATGTTCTGATGATGACAATTACTTTTGTCTGCATCTGTTTTGATTGATAACACAGGCAATTATTAACATTCTGCACACTGCAGGAGCTTTTCTTGGCCCTTGTCAGTGTAAGCGGACAGTACTGAGGAGGGAGGGAATTTGTAAGCAGTATCCTGGGGAAAATAACCTACAGAGTCTGCAAGTACTAGCGAGAAGTGCTACAATAATTAGATGCTGTGCATGTTTACAGTACATACGTATTGCATTAGGCGCTTCTTGGGGTGCAGCATTGGGATCTCACAGTAATCAAGATGAAGGTATCTGAGGTGTACCAGTAGCCTTCCACAGCATTACTTGCACCTGGTTTTATGGGGGGAAGGCAAGGTAAAACAGAGCTTTGTCATTCTCACATATAGCTAATGAATCCCTTCTAATGGCTCTTCCTGGGATACCTGTTAATTCATCATTTATTACAAGGGCTGCAGAAATAGTCCAGAATATTAGTTTGCAGTTCTCTGTAACGTTACCCTTAGAGTTCATAGAAGGATAGATCTTAAAATACTAGAAAAGCAAGAAGGGAATGAAGGATACTAGAAGGTACAATGGTCAAAAATTGCTTGGCATGCTTTGTAGCCTGTGTAGAGGCTGCTTACACAGCCTCTTCCTCCTCCCAGTTTGCATTGGAGGCTGCATCCATCCCTGATGCCAACAATCTGGAAAAGATCTATTCAACTATTGTATCAAAGGAACGTTGAGATCATCATGGCAGAAAACTGAAAAGCAAAAAAAACATTATTGTGGTTGATGTATGACTAAGAGTCTAAATTTCAAAGCCCTCTAATGTCTGTCAGTACTTGCTTGTTTAGGGTGAGGAGCACTACTGAAAGTGTTTCCAAGTTCCTAGCGCACAGGAACAACTGAGAAAGTTTTAAAAGCTGGTTGAATACATAAATAAGCAGCTTTTGATCCTGAACTGCAAGTAGTAGATAAAGCAATGAGTGTGTTTTCTTGGCTATGGTAGGTGTGCACAGAAAACAGATAGGAAATGAAAGCAGCAGGGTAAGCTTTTCTGGGAATTTGAGCAATTAGATTGAGAATACTGAGATTATTTCTAAAAGAAAGCGTAGTATTATTTTAAAATGTTCTTCCCTGACTGCAGAGCTCTGCTGCTTTTTATACAGTTTATGATCCCAGTTGTGTCATTGAAGGCACATGGCCATCTGAGAATAGAATGCAGTCAGTTCTATCTGATCACTGACTGGTGTGGTCGCAGAGCCAAGGTCTTTGTTCCTCAGTCAGGGAGTAGAGACTGATCTTTTGACTATGGCAGACTGTGAAGAAAGGGACAAGTCTAACCAATGAAAATAATATGTGCCTCAAGGAGGCTGCCTCAGATGTGTCCAAGGAGCTTCCTTCCAGCATAGTTTAGCAATTCCAGAACTAGCCTAACAGCGTAGTGTGCGTGATTCACGCAGCCTCTGTGCCTCACACAGCCCCTGCCTGCTTCTGTGTGTCACATTTTCCTTCTTGAGGCAACACTGGACCTAGAGTTACACAAAGACTCGGCTTGAAGCACAGACTGCCTCTGGTTTGCCAAGAGATGTAAGTCACTGAGACTGGAGTTTATGTTTCTTGCTAACTCAAACTCTGACAGCTCTGGGAAACACAAATCTCGTTTGTGATCTTATTTGAACCTGCGAAGCTCAGTGACAAGGATATGGCTAAAATCATATCTGGTTTTATGGAGTGTAATAGGATCTGCAAATGTTTTAGTCCAGACTGGGACTTATTTGTTCAGTTACATTTGGAAATCTCTTGGCTGAGTGCAATGAATACAAAACAAAGCAACCAGATCCTTTCCTTTTAGCTTATGTAGCAAACATGGGACAAAATATTTTTTCCTACATCATTAGTTCACTCCTTCTTCACATACAACTGCATAAATTCTGCTAGTGTTACTGATAGTGATGAAAAGGCATAACAATATCATTTTGCTCTGTAAAATCCAAGACTTGTATTTAGGGGCATAAGAAGGTCATGCCCAAATGAAGGTCATGTCTGAGACATTCGTGGACATCTACTGTTACTGAATGGGTTATACATGGTGCACCAGCAGCCCAAAGTTAATGAAAGGGCAATGAGGACATCATCACAAAAAAAAAAAAACAAAAAAAAACTTTGGGGAGAGGGATTTAGTGTGTTTGTCATTGGTCTGAATTTTAGGGGTCTCAGGTGACAGTTTGGATGAGTCATTGATGTATCATTTCACTAGGGAAATTCATACAGTCAGATATCAATTTCCCCTGACATTCACAGCCCTCATAGGGTTTCTGGTATTGGTTATTTGTTGCAAGGCAAGAAGAATTAGATTTTCATACTCTTTAAGTGAGACAAAGTTGGAGAAATGCTTAAGACAAACAAGGTCATCTGTGCATGGCTTTGTTAGATTTCATTTCACTCACAGAAAAAGTAATAACTGTTTTTCTTATTTTGTTGCAGCTTTTCTTTGCCTCAATGTTGTGTGGGTTTTGGTTTGGTTTTTTTTTTTTTCTTTAAGCTGCTATGAAAGACACAATAGAGATGAAAAAAAAAACTTGCACAATTTGCTGCAGAGGAAGCATTAATCTCATGATACAGGACTGGTGACTTTTGTTTGGCTTCCAACTTCACAGATACAAATCGATATTGAGATTTTTTGGCATTAATATCAGTGCTAACTATGAGTGGAGCTTTTTCAAAATTGCATTCTTATGTGCCAGAGTAGGACCACAGGATGTTAGGGGTTGGAAAGGACCCAAAGAGATCATCTAGTTCAACCCCTCTGCCAGAGCAGGACCATAATCTGGATCAGGTCACAGAGGAGTGTATCCAGATGAGCNTCTGCAGCCTGTCCAGGTCTCGCTGGATGGCCGCACAGCCTTCAGCTGTATCAGCCAAGCCTCCCAGTTTGGTGTCATCAGCAAACCTGCTGAGCAGACACTCTGTGCCCTCTTCAATGTCATTGGTGAAGATGCTGAATGGCACCGGACCCAGCACTGATCCCTGGAGGACTCCACTAGTTACAGCTCTCCAGCAGGACCTGACACCATTGCCTGACCCATCCCTTGTACACATTCATGAAATGTATTCAAAGCAAGGCTTCTCTTGGCATATCCAGTTGTTCTCTGACTATGCTGGGAATTTCTTCTCTATATTCACTCAATATTTTTTCTGTACTTCACACAACATGAATGGTATCTGAGATAGTGAACAGTGAGATTTAAGTCACAGGATTCTCCTCAGAAATGCAAAGTGACAGGTCGAGCAGTTGGATTTAGTACCACAGTTCCTCAGGCTTTCTTTTCACTTACCACTATGAGGAAAGTATCTTCAATCTTCCAAATAAGCAAATTACTTTGATCTGAAAAGTGCCAGATAGTATTAGGCATTTCTTAGGAATTAATCTAGATAAATGAAAGGCTGTCCTAGGCAGGGAAGTCTTGTATCTATAACCTACTGCTCTTCATTCCACATGGAGCATTTCAATAACTACACAGGAGTTGCATTCCAGTGACTTCCCCATACTGGACATTAACGATTCACACTGAAGTTCGTATATTCATAAAGTGGAGCTGCATAATCTGAAAAACATATCTAGGCATTTCCTCCTGATTTACTGACAGGTCCTCAGTTCAGCCTAATTTAATGGTAGTCAGTGTATAAAGCAAACTCCATTGTAATATCAGCATAAAGGAGGTGTCCAGTAACAACTCTGTGAGCAGCTAGTACTATGGTGGCCACAGTATGCCAGCACTGCAGAAACAACAGTTGAGAGTTTCACTCTGTTAGTCTACTCTCCAATTTCCCTTGAGAAATCACATTCCTGCTGATGTCATCTGTGGTCTTCTCATTATTTCTCCTTCTGGTTGGACTGGGACACAGCCTCTCCAGGTTTACAATGCTCTGTTGTGACTAGAGCCATTGTCTCAATGCTGATAAGAATTTTACTGCTATCAGATTACTACTTGAAGTAGTGGACCGGTTTTCTGCTTTTTCTTCTTAAAAACTGTAGATAGTGCCTATAAACACTGCAATAGAAATGCTGTTGATCCCTGAAGGACAGAAGAGGTTTTGTTTGTAGAACTCTGAGGATTGTTTTTTTTTTTTTCTGGTTGGTCAGCTGGAGAGAGATGATAGTTCATCGGGCCCTTTGTTCATTGTAGTAAACTGGTTTTGATCAAATATTGAATTGGGAAGGATACAAGGAATGCACAATGGTACTTAGCTCAGGCCTTGCTTCCACCCATTTTCAGTGTAACCAGTCCAGCAAACCATTAGCTGTTTCGGTGTATGCCTTCCTGCTGCTCCTTTTTGTCAGGCGGTCTCCTTGGGCAATGGGAACTTATGCTGACATTAGAACAGGTCTCTGGAAGGAAGGCAGAGACCCAAGCAAGGCCTGGGGCCTTGACTTCTCACCTTCTAGGAGGGTGCCCTAACCATCAGGCCATTAGTCCACTTCTATATGTGAAAATTCTTTTTGTGCCCAGTAGAGGAACTGATAAATTGAGAACTTGCACCTTAGTGACTTGCCATTTAGCCTCCATTAAAGGAAACATAACCTGATGTTTCTGTTGAGGAGCAAAGATAAATCTTTCAGTTGGAGCTAAGAAGCCAAAGTACTTCACACACCAACAAAACAAGAAAAGTAAACTTCTCCCACACAGTAAATTTCTCTCCACACAGAAGCAACCTGGCAGTCAGATCTCCTCTTAGAACAGGGCCTTGTCTAAAGAGTCCTCACCCGTCCTTGGTGAGTGCATATCTATATGTCCTTGTAACTTTTCCTTTTCTGAGTGCATGCATGCACGTTTTGACTCATCTCTTCCTAGCAGTTTAACTAGCTGTGTAGCAGTATATTCCCAAATGACATCTGAATTTGTAATTTTACAGACCAAATTGCAATAAATCTACAGTTTTCAGGGGGCTGTTGCTGTCTGTTTTGTGTGTGCCTCTGTGAGTACTCCAGGTAAGGTCTTGCCAGAGCAGTCACAAAACTGCCTCTTTTGGTCTGCAGACCATACTCTTTTTGATGTAGCCCAGGGTACAATTTGCCATCTGGGCTGCGAAGGACCCCTGAGGGACACCACTTGTTATCCATCTCCATCAGACCTCAAGGCATTGACTGCTACCCTCTGGATGCAACCTTCCAGACAAGTCCTTATCCACTGAACAGTTCACCCATCAAATCCATATCTCTCCAACTCAGACAGAAAGATGTTGTGGAGGACTGTGAAAGGCATTGCAGAAGTCCAGATAGATGACAGCCTTTGGTCTTTCCTTGCCCGCTGATATGGTCACTCCACTGTAGAAAGCCATTATGCTGGTGAGGTGGGACTTGCCCTTGGTGAAGCCATGCTGGCTGTCTCTAATCTCCTCCTTGTCTTTCATGTACCTTATCAGGTCTTATAGAAGGATTGCTCCAGGATCTTCCCAGGCACAGACATGAGACTGACAGGTCAATAGTTCCCATGGTCCTCTTTTTTTACCATTTTTTAAAGTGGGTGCAATGTTTCTCTTCTTGTGGTCACCAGGGACTTCACCTGACTGCCAGGACTTTTTCAGATATCATGGAGTGGCTTGACAGCTACATCAGTGCCCTACCAGGACAATCAGCCAATTCCCTCAGGATTCTGGGATGTATCTCATCAGGTCCCATAGACTTGTATGTGGTACCTGAAGCTAGATTTCTTACATTCCTCCTGGATTTAAGTAATATGCAAAATACTGCTTTTATAATTTTTGTGAAAGGCTTTTATAGCTGCAGTGTGTCATTTCCCCTCTTGGCTCAAATGAGCTCCATTTTCTTACCCTGAAAGCAGAGACACTCAGAAGATCCATAACTAAGGGAAAAGCCTACCTCCCAACACTAAGATAGATCTCTTTCCTAGGAAGGCAGTGTTTGAATTGAGAAGAGTTATACTTTGCTGTATTCCCCTGCCTTATTCCACATGCCACAAGAAATCAAGAGATGAGGCAGCTGCTAATATTGCTATTACTTATATGGTCATGAAGACAAACAGCTCTTAACAGGTAGCTGTGCTATTTGGTAACTTTGGTCACCTGTGGGCCTGGGATTGTTTGTTTATTTCTTACCAAGCCCACAGTCCTGTGTTGCTCTCCTGCAGCTCAACACCATGCCAAATTAGATAGAAATTATTTCTGTGATTGCACAGCTTATGCTGAATCCTCATTGCAGGAGGATCCAGATCATCACTGGAACAAAATACAAGCTGATAATAATCCCTGCTATTAGTCCATTTAAAATGGGTCAAAAAGACCACCTAATTGTCATAATTGCCTTCTGGCATTGCCTGTGCAACAAACCTTTTGGCTCCATGTGTAGACATTTGTCCAACAGTAGGCATTCCTATACCTAATAACTGAGCTCAAAGATTAATACTTCCATTTCACATAGCCGCCATCTGCTGCAGCTAGCATTGTCAACAAAAAAACACTGTTCTCACAAACGGTACCGGTGTTGTCTCTCTGGTTTTCAATGCTACTTTTCTGAAAGGACTTGCTGTGATTGGAATGGCATGAATAAACCAAAATACTCATAGAAACAATCTACTAGGTGAACATAGACATTAACTAGTTCGTTTAGTCCACACTTTGAGGCAGGATAACATTAAAAAGGCAAACTGTATGCTATGTTCATCTGCAGAATGGCTAAGTACAAGTTTTGAACAATAGCACTACTCTGAGCAGTTTAGGCTTGATGCTGTCACCTGCAGCAATTGTGTGTAGTTTGCTGATAGTGACACTGAAATGAGGGAGGCTATCATTTCCCTGAGTTCTTTATAGCCCTGGCATTTGTGATGAGAAGATAGGATAGTGCCTTTTGAGCCAAGCCCAAAAGAACTCACACTATATTTAGCACTTCCTCATGCACGTTTTTGTTTACATTCATTCTTAGATGTGGGGGTACACGTGCTGCTACCTATCCTCCTATGGGAACTCTGGGCTGCTTTTAGCAGACTGTCATAAATTTCATATTGTCCTGTTGTAGAGCACTCCAAATTCCTTCCTTCCCCCTACCTCCCCACCCTGGTCTTCAGGGGTTTGAAGGGGGAGGAGAAGAACATGTGAAAACTGCTTCCCTCCCCTCCCTGCAGGCTTGAAGTGGGAACAGCAAAAAGTGCCTTTCTCCACATGTGTACTGTGTACTGACCCATATGGAAGCCCAAGCTGGGAATTGGGCTGGTGGTTGGCTGGGTTCTTTGTGCCCAGTATAAAATGGCAAACAGACCCTCTGTCTAGAAAAGCATAAATAGAGCAAGGGGAAAAGGTTCCTGTTGCCTGCCTTGACAGAGTTCGTGCTGCAACAGAGTACCCACTTAGAGAGTTCCTGTTTTGGACCGTCCCTGCTTTTGGATGGCTCCTACCTTTTGCATGGCTCTCAGTTTTTGCACCGTCCCTGCTTTTGGATGGTTCTCCCCACTTTTGTGCCATTCTGTGCACATTTGCAAGCGTAGCAAGTCCTGGGGTCCATTTGAGAGAGCTGCTGGCGGCACCCGGATCCAGCTGCTCTTGGACCATACTGCAGCTGACTTCCTGGCTGCTATTCCGAGCTGGGAAGACGCTAATAGTTTTCCTTTTCCCTGCTGCTGCTGAGGTGGCATCGTTCCACGATCATCCCACTCGTGGAAGAAGTGCTTGAGACACTTCTGAGTTTGGCAGTTTTTCCACCCACTTTGGACTTTGACGTTTGGATCCACGATTGGATATTGCTTGCAGCATCAGAAGGCTGCTTCTGCAGAGAAATCCAGCAAGGGATCATCATCAAGTGCCTATCTCACCTCCGTGAGTAAAGCCTGCTGGTCCCTTAATTCTCTGCTCAGCCTACATTTTTAGTGGGGTAAAGCTATGTTTGTAGCTTAGCCTTTTCTGTTTTCTGACTTCCTAAATCACTAAATTTGCCCATAACATCCTGTGAAGAATTCCTGACTGAATTAGAGCCTGTAAATAAACCTAAGTAATTCTGTATATAGTTTGGGGGTGAGGTTTTCAGGAAAAAAAAATTAATACTATTTTTACCATTTCTGACTCAGCCACATTGATTCCTTGCCTCCATGACAGACATTTAAACTTAGAATCCTTGTGACCATGAAAGCGGACTCACATAGACCCCACACCACAGTGTCAGAAGCTCTTTGGCTGCCCTCTGGGGCTAGCAGAAGTGACACATGAAGACCTCATGGCACAGACCAAGCCTGGGAGGAGGTGACTCTGGACTGGGATATTTGAAATGTTTTGGCATTTCAAACTACCCAATGCTTTGGGCTGAGCATTTTGAGTGGCAGTTATATATGTTCTATACTAATCTCTGAAAGCCAAATGGAGTGGATTTAATGTCAGAACACATTTTTCAGGGATCAAAGCAGTTTATAGAAATAATTTATTTTTACCTTTAAATGGAAAGAAATATGATAAATGTTAAAATGTCCCTTAATTTATGAGCTTTACATCCCTGGGGTATGATTAGCACTAGATAACTGGATCTCCCTGCTGTGTCCTGTTGCTTAGTTACGCTACACAAGTGCACTGTGCTTTCATTTTCTGTCTTGTGTGAGCAGAACCAGTGTGATATAAAAGTTCAAAAGAGTGAAAGACTCTGAGAATGCTCTCAGCTGTATTCCAAATTGCTTGGACTCCAGTGATGCTACATGTACTGTGCTTGCTGTGAATGGAAAGAAGCTTATTCTGATCATGGGTGTAAATCAGCAGACACTCTGCTGCAGCTGCTAGAATAAAGCAGTGCAAGCAAAGTCACAATCATGGTCAAAACATGGATCCATAAGGGGAAATAATTTGTTGTAATTAAGAGAGTAGGAGAGATTAGCAGAACAGTGGTATGATAAATTTAAAAGGCCCTGGAAGAGCTAGTGTTTGCTCTTAAGCAAATATTGATTCCTAAGAAAAAAACTAGAGATTGCACATTTATCTCCTAAAACAGAACTGCCTTGAAGAGCTGGAAACTTGGGGGAGTACACTGTGTCTGTCTTCTTACCTGTTCTATTAGTGAGGTTTGGCTGTATTATGTAAAAGCAGAATTCACACGTGCTGAATCTCTTAGAAGCCACTGGGTCTGGTGTAGCTCAGAAATCTGAGGGAAGCTCTCTGCAGAAAAATGTGAAGGCCTGTGATGGAGAGAGGCAGACAGGAGTTGGGCACATTTCCTGGACGTGTGAGAGTTGCAGAGTGAGACTTCTGTTCACCCAGGAGATCTTCTGCTGACTGTATGAAGTACTAATACACGTCTTTCACAGCTCTCTCTTACTGTCAAAATACTTTCTATTTTATTGGTCCTGCTAATGAATTCTTAAATACACATACATAAAGTTCTCATAGGAATGAAGAGGAAAACACGATCCTGCTTGAAAAAATTATCTGGCAGTTTAAACTGTTTTGTATAAATTTTAGAACACCTGACTCTAAATACATGTCTGTGTGATGAAAGCAGTTTCCTTGAGAGACTGCAAATACTTTTTTGCCCACAATAGTTACAAAGCCTGTAACAGCAGCTGCTATTTGTTCTTTTTCATGGATGGGTCTTCCATTAAAAATTAGAGTGAAATAGAGAGGGTAATATGTTAGTTAATTCCATTAGACTAAAATGGGTCAAAGATCTCCAGATCCTTCTCCTGTAGTATTTTGGTTAGTTTTAGTCTGTCTCTCTCTTTTTTTTTTAACTTAATTTCCCACTTGCACTGGGGATGCAAAGGAATTGCTGATGTAGTAAGGCAAAGAACTGGTAAACAAGAAGATGGATACTCATGAACTGGTATTATGGTGTTAGATTTTGAATGGTGAACAAAACAAGCACTTTTCTGGCAAAGAATTGGCCTGAATGCTCTCATTCCTCATTGGTTCTTAAGAGTTCTGTCAATCAGCAATTGTTTTCTTCAGAGTTTTGAGTGCTCCTAGTGCTGCAGTTGTTTCATGAACTGGGTGGGAATCACTTCAGCAGAGTTCAGTGATCAAATTCAGGGAATCTTGGGGTGTACAGTTGTTAATGTTTTCCTTCAACTGACCAGTGATAGATGGTATCTCCAAAGTGGTAATTCCAAAGCAGTTGGTTTCCAACCATTACCATTTTTATTTTCTAGTATTTCTGTGTTCATAATAGATATGCTCTACCTCAGATACAATCTTTTTATTCTCAGCAACACTTTACACTGTGATCCTTGCTTTTAACATCCTTGTTTGTAAAGGAGCCAGCCTTCCTGTATCAATAGACAGATGCATACTTTACCAGGAAAACAGTTCCTTTCCTGGTTGCTTATTAGTATGAAAGAAGATTTACTTTTATTCTAGGGAGCCAGTCATTCTTCCCCTGTTACCTATAATAGTTATGGTATTGCTTATTTAGCTAGAAACACATAAGGACAAGAGGTCTTACTTTCACTTAAAGTATCTCCAAGGCAATCATCATCAGGCTTCTTGGTTGAGAGCTTTTGCCTGGTCTTCAGCTGACAAGACCATAAACTTGCAGATGTGTGGAAATGAAGAGGGCTGATCTGGTCCAAGAGGATTTGATGTATTAATCACATTAGGTAGAGACAAAGGAGTCTACCTTTTTTTTCAGTTTGGGATTTTTTTTACCTACTTGATGTGAACACAACCAACCAGTAAGGTAACAATCAACCACATAAAATCATCAAATAAGAGAAGGAAAATGCATGCCAGTACTGATTTTTTTTTTAATTATTATTATTTTATTTTGTTTTCCCTGAGGTAGAAATCTATGTATTTCTTTCTTACTATTTTAATATGTTTTAGTACAGTGACTTCTTGTTTAACATGATAGAAAATATGGTTGGTGGAGCATTCAGTGTATCATTAAAAGGCATAACAAGTACTTAAAATAAATAAAAAAAAATCATCTAGAGAGAAAGAATTTTTTGAACTAGATGCATTGAAGTAAAGCCTCTGTGCCTTCCCACCTCACCAGAGAGTTTGAAGATGTGCTAGTGGCTGCAGCCTGGCCATGCAAGAGCTGCCTGGGAAGAGGTATTCTAGGTGTTCTAGCCTCCCTGTTGCTGCTTGGTCAGCTGCTCCATCAGATGACACACGGGGCTGAAAGGCCCATGCCTTGTTTCTGCTTAGAGAAGCACCAGAGCTCATGGAAGGGAATTCCACCAGCTCCACATTTCCTCTCCAAAGGACCGTGACAGCCCAGAACTCTGTCATCCAAACAGATTTCCAAGTCCCTGAGTGTAATGCCAAAAGAAAAAAAAAGGATTCCTCAGTGGCTCTGCTTTT